>JAJGRW010002743.1:0-60822 GCA_025461045.1 Carex parvula
ATCTCCTTAAAACAGTGATTTTGTACCTATCTAAAAAAAATAGTAAAAAATTTCAAAAAATATAAAATTTGGTTTCCAAACATATTTTATTATAAAGATCATGTTGAACGGTTCGGATCAACTGTTCGAACTTTGAAAATAGAGATAAAGAATGTGGAGCATATTGGAGCACAAACATGTGCATTTGAACTCTCCTCGTATGTAAAAGAGGATAATATAAATATAGAAGGGTGTAAAGAGAGTTATGTGGTTGTCATTATCAAGAGCCCAAAGGTATGCATTATCTATGGGAAAAGCTTGTTGAGACCAACCGACCTCTATTTTCCAACCAAAAAGCAAATAAATCATTCAATCAAAATTTAAGACCAAAACCTACTAAAGCATTCTTAATGTATAGTTTAATCGAACAATAAAAATGCATAGTCACATTTCATTTCTCTACTCTCATTATAATTATTTTTGTCATTTATAAATTAAACAAAATGGATCACAAATGGTTGTAACTTGGGCATGAGATATTTTAATGATTTTCAATTCATCAATGGAAATATTTGCAATTCATGAAATGCATTTATTGTGCTAATACATAGTGCAATTGTGCAAACCATCCTTACCTTGATGCTTTTTGTTTTTATTTCTTGTACCAAGTGCTTTTAGCTCCAAAACCAGTCATTTTGTAAATATTTGTGATGGTAATTAATTTATAATTTCTTAGAATGTATTAATTGTGCTTATACATACTGCAATTCATGAAATGCATTTTTGTTCATGCATTTATTGTGGTAATACATACTGCAATTGTGTAAACCAGTCCTTACATTGAATTATAGAAAGCACTTTTTAGCAAAACTTCAAAAATTATTTGCCTTCAGGTAATGCACTGAAGTTGACCGCGGGGAGGTGACATAATCAATTTGCTCTCAGAATCCGATCAATTACAAAAATAATACTTTTTGAAACATGCTACATTTTATTTTTTAACGAAGAGTAAAATGAGTTCTTCGTAAATTTTAAATAAATTTTAATAGAAATTATAATAAAATGGATAATTTTGTGTATTTCTTTAAGTTTAGAAGGATAAATATGATATTATAAATTTTAGAGAGGAAACATGTAATTTCCAAGTTTTTTAGGGGTATACGTGATAATCTCCTTTTTATATAAGAAAAACTTCACTAAAAGCACATTGTTGCTTACCCGTTTCCGTTTTTAAATTATCTTCCGTAAATTATTTTTAGCATACCGTTTTTTTTTCCACTGTGCATATTATATACTTCATATATTTTTTTAAATATCAGAAAACAAGACAACAACATAAATTCTACCAAAATATTTTTCATATATTTTTTCGCATTAAACAGTTCGAAGGCTTCTTAGCTTGATATCTTGTTCCTTCTTTTACATCTATTTTATTTACAATTTTTTTACATATATTGCTGAATTTATTTAGTACATATATGTTCATCATCATGTACAGTCATCAACACTAATATTATTACTTCTATAAACAAACCATCCTTTTGTTTTCATTTAAGAAACATAATAAATCGATAATATTTAATAGAAAATCGATATAACTCTGTATGCTGAAAAATCTTTAGTTATAAATTGTAATTGATCATGAGATTTTCAAAACTAGATAAATATTGTTAAATGTGAAAATATTCTCAAATGGCTTAGTAGCCTTTTGTATTTTCAAATTAGTTATAGATATTTTTATACAAACTTGAAATCCCTTATTTATGTTTCTAATGATAGATATCTTAAAATATTCTCAAATATTTGAACCTAAAAAAAGTGCAACGATAACATGGAGTAGACTAGTTAGATACTAGACCTAAGTGTCATACAAAAAAAAAAGGGTTCGGAGCTTGTCCGAATGCATTTGGACTGGACTCTATCCAAAGCTTTTCTATACCGGAGGATTAAGTTTCATCATAATGGTATTAATTAATAGTAACATCAGTTAAGTTTTCTCTGTTAAACAAAAAGGGAAAGAATTTTTCTCTTCGTCTCTTCCAAATTGAATCGCTTCCAATTACAAACACAAACAGAAGAAATTACTTATTTTAAGAAGTCTTTTAAATGCCACCACAATTTATATAGAGATAACTATTAAATATAACAAGACCTTAAATTAAAAAAGAAACACTAACAAAAGGAGATTATAATTGAAAAATTAACCAAGATTACCTACAAAAAAGAATGAACGTAGTTAATGGATGAACGAGATGAGTAAATAGACAAAATACATCTTTGTTAAGAATGAAATTCTGTAAAATCAAAGAAATTAATATATAAAAAAATGCTATAGATTTCACATTTTTAGATCAGTACTATTTTGATGAGTAAATAGACAGAAGTAATTTTTTATATTTATTTTTTTTACTATAGATTTCACATTTTTAGATCAATACTATTTTAATCTATTAAAAGAAATATACTATTATTTTTGGTTTCCTCCAATATTTTATTCACACTCTAAAAATTATATATTTAAATAAAGGTTTTTAAGAAAATAAATTCTTATGGAGCAAAGTAGTATGTGTTCAAAAAAATTGGATTATATATATATATATATATATATGACCGAAATTGCAATAACATGATTCAACAATATTTTTTACATGATAAGAAAGATCTAATGTAATGAGCCAACAATACCTTTTGTATTAGGATTTTATGTAATGAGCCATGAACAATTTTGATGGGCATTTTATGTATGAGCCAACAAAAATTGTAATGAGTATTTTATTTTATATATGAGCTACAATATTTTTTACATGACTTGAAGCTCTTATGTGCCTCTCTTTTTTTTACGGGTTTCTAATAACAAGTAGTCATACAAGCAGTATTAATTCTAACCATCTAATTTACTTGTATGGGTCCGGAAATTTGGATGTCCATCTCCTTCTATTAATTATGTTCCCATACAACATTTTTTTTAGTATATTAATAAAAGTTCTCTCTCAAACATGTACGTATAAGTGGCAGTGATACAATATGATTGATCATGAGATTTTTAAAAATAGATTCATATTGCTAAACAAATTTTAATCGTTGTTATTGGGTATTTCTCTTATAATTATTATTTTAATTTTATGTATGGTTATTTTTCATAAATGCACCTAGGATTTATTCACCGATAACCTTGAAATTATCGTTCTAAATAATGATTAAAGTTCTTAATAATTACCAGCAAATTTATTTTTTTTTCAAAAAAATAATATTTAATCTAATAATTGACCTAAGAATAATAAATCGGAATTTGTTTTTTTATTTTACTTATGGGTATCAAATTTGTTTATTTAACAATAGAAAATTACATAACTAGAATTGATGAAATGAAAAGTTTTAATCAATTAAATTCATTCTACCATAACACTAATACATTCATATTACTATTTTTAATTCGTCCAAAAAGCAAATAAAATAATTTTGATATAACTAACAATTTTAAGAGAAATAAATTCTTAAAAGCACCGAAAGGGTTGCCATAATTTTTTTCAATGATAATAATCTAGGGATCGACTAACAGTCCCCCCATTCAGTCCCCTAAACGTCCCCCTAACGGTCAAAGTACAACTGTCAGACATCTATTCAACATACATTAATTCACATACAAAATGAAAAGTATTCATACCTAAGAATATAAATATTCATATATAATTCATCAAGTATTCATGCTTAATATATCAAGTATTAATTCACATACAAACTGGGGACCATTACTTTTCGGGGGCAGTAACTGTCAGACTGCATTGTGGACCACAACCAAAAAGTCACGTGGATCACACCACTAATGCTACATTCATTGATTAAATTAATTCACATACAAAATGGAAAGTATGAATATCTAAGACATCAAGTATTCATATATAATTCATCAAGTATTCATGCCTAATATATCAAGTATTTAAAAAAAAAAACTGGACACATTACTTATCTTTTACATGTTTTTCAAGGTGATTTTTTTTTCTCCGTTCAATCTAACCAATATTTCTGACGATCTATGAGGAATTTTGCAAATCTAAAACTACAAACGTGTTTTACACAATTTTCTCTTTCAAATGAGATCCATGATGACATACTTTTACACGTTTTTCAAGGTATCAAATATTCATATATGGAAAGTATTCTCCCAAAATGAAAAGTATTCATACCTAAGATATCAAATATTCATATATAATTCATCAAGTATTCATACCTAAGATATCAAATATTCATATATAATTCATCAAGTATTCATACCTAAGATATTAAGTATTTAAAGAAAAAACTAGACTCATCTTTTACACGTTTTACACGTTTTTCAAGGTAGTTTAATGATTGACAAAGTTAGTTAAAATGGGGGACGTTTAGGGGACTGGAGTGCGGGGGACAACATCTTTACTCAATAATCTAATCAGATAAATATAATGGAATTTAATAATTTCTACGTCTAAATAAAATTCTTTAATGTTTTTCCGTCATTATAAAATAATCCATCATATCTAATGTAATTTTTCAATAAAAAAAAACATAAATTCATATAATCAAAATTCGGTGCACATAATTAAACTTAAATTTACACTATTGGTACGTAACTAATACCGACTTAATTTCATAAAAGCATACTATTTTCTTAAGTGGGTAACGGTACCTTGTGTAAACTTCTAAGTTCTAATCCCTTACTTTTTATATCTTTTCTTCTTTCTTTATTTATGTTTCCAACAAAGAAATAGTTCCAAGAATTCAAAAGGGATCCCTTAAAATATTTTCAATTTTTTAAAATAAAAAGTGCAATTATTACATGGTACAGTCTACTTATAAGTTATACCGAAATTTTTAAAGTTACCATTCTCTCAAAAAAAATAAATCAAAAAAATCCCGAAATCTGAGTATTTCGAGATCTACCATGACCGTCGAACACCGGTGCAGCCCGAAATACGGGGGACCGCACAAGCATTCTGCGGCCCCTTCTAGATTTTTTTTTTTTTTAAACAGAATAACCAAAGGGTAAAAGGGATTAGAGTAAACCAAAGGGTCAAAGTGAAGAAAAATTCGTTCTCACTTGCACAGAAACCAAAGGACACAGAAACAAAAGGCACAAAAAATGATTTCTCAACAGTTCAAATACGTTCTGCATGATTCTCAACTATTCAAATACGTTCAAATACGTCAAAGGATCAAAGGATTAGAATTTTTCTGCAAAAACAAAAAAAAAAAAAATTTGGGGCTGCAGAACGCTTGTACGGTCCCATTAAATGGGGTCGCACCAGTGTTCTGCAGCCATGGTAGATTCAGAAATACTCTGATTTCATGGTTTTTTAGTTTTTTTTTTTTTTTTTGAGAAAATGGTAACTTTAAAAATTTCGGTAAGTTATAACTAACCATATATGGAGTAGAACTAGAGCGTTCCTAAGCTCATTAAGCTCTTTTAGTAAGTTTAGTTTTAAGACTTATCGAATTAATTTTAAATAACAAATTCAAATCGTTCAAAAATTAAAATCGATTTTTTTCACGAGTTATGTGTTTGCAAAGTTTTTAAAATTTTGAATTAATTTAGTATAAGTGAAAAAATGAATGCATCAAAATTAACTTATATACTTCTAATTTTGACAGTTTGAATTTATACTAAGCTAACTCTAAAGTTTTAAAATTTTACATGTAAACATATTACTCGTCAATTAGATCGGTTTCAATGATATGAATTAGTCGTTTCAACTTTTTGAATTAGTAGTTTGAACAAAAAGGATTATACACACGCTTCAAATTTAAAAAAAAATTCCGAGTTCAGAAAAACCTGTGCAAAATTTGAAGTTTTAAAATTTTGAATTAATTTAGAATAAAGTAAAACAGTAAAAAAAATTTTAAAAAAAAATGAATGCATTAAAATTAGCTCATAAACGTCTAATTTTAGCCACTTGACTTTATACTAAGCTAAGTCGAAAATTTTAAAATTTTACATGTAAATATATTACTCGTCAATTAGATCGGTTTCAACGACATGAATTAGTGGTTTGAAGCTAAGGTCACGAAGGAAATTGGAACTTAGAAACACCGTAGTTCTGCTCGCCACAAATACTATGTAAAAACATCAAGAACAAAAAGGATTATACACTGCACACTTCAAAATTCTCAAAAAAAAAAAACAAAGAAATTCCGAGTTCCAATAGAGTTGAACAAAATTTATTGATTTATTTATTTTCAAAATTCTTGTATCAAATTTACTTTACACAAGTTATTTTATTTTTAATTTGTTGGGTCATAAATCTCCGAATATTACATAATAGCATTAGCAGTCCATTACTTTCAATACATCCAAGATGGATATACTTAAATAAATAATTTCTATCCCAATTCAAATTATTTATATTAGTTAATTATTTAATTTAATTACAATCAAAAAAATTAATTAGATTCTGTTTCATTATTTTTTTTTAACGATTTGAAATGAAAAGTAAAAGAGTGTGTTTAATTCCCAAAGTATGATAGACTATCTCAAATGTTCATTATATAACAGTTTATTATATTATTTTATAGTCAAGTTTATATTTTTGAAGCAACTTGAATGATATGCATGTAAATTTAAAACTGTAATTGTGTACTGTACAATAATTAATTATGCATGTTTTTAACTGATTAACTTTAGGGTATTCGAATAATATGTCCGAAAAATTTAAATAGCTGTCAATATGTATGTTTAAACTAGAATATATAAATAAGCATGTTATTATAGTTAAATTTGCATTCTAAGATAGGACCAATGACCGTGTCAGTGACAGAAACACAAAAAAAAAAAAAAAAAAAAAATCAAATATTGCTAAAATTGTTTTCTATATTATGATAAAAAAATAACGAACATAAAATACCTCTAATTTTCATAAAAGGACATCTTAAAAATAAAATAAATATCGCAATTAACATATAAGTCTTTATATTAAATACAAATGCATGCAAATCTTTTTTTTTCGATTAATGTTTTTCGATGTTTTCGATCTGGGCGATCCTTTCTTTTCTAGTTGTTCTTGATCTTTTTTTCTAATTGCTTTAGCTCGATTGTTTTCGTCTTTCAGTCAGAGACATCTTTGTTGTTGATTTTTTTCTCGAACTTCAAATCGAGTTTGATTTTGGCTTTCTACGAGTTTGAACCCTTTAGATTCCATCTTTTTTTGCTTGCCTGATGTTGGATTAGTCAGATTTTCCTATTTATTCAATGTTTTCTTTTTTATTTTAGTTTTTTTCTTTCAAATCGAGTTTGTTCTCTTTGCTTTGCGCGTGTCATCGACTGTCCAACAATTTCATTAATTAAAGCTCTGATATCTTCAATTTTTTTTAAAAGGTACTAGCAGAGATTAAAAAAAAATAAGGGATCCTTTTGTAAAAATAAAATTTGGTATTGCACAACTAATGCAACAATTAATTATTTCCTTGTGTGGATCATTTAAGAAGGCTCATGTGATTTATCTTATTTGAACTTTTAAAGTGCAGAGTGTTTTTTAGCTCGGAGCATAAGTCATCAAGTTCATGACTAATTTTTTAAAAATGGCTCTCACCTGAACTCTTCCTCTAATGAAAGTGCTTGTATCAATGCTTAGCATCATGATTGATCAAATGCATCACAGTATCATCAGCTTCATCATCATTGGCCATGTCACTTTCTTGTGTTGCCATGCTTCTATCACTGGCAAGTGGGCCCCCACATTTCATCTTGGTTTGAACTTTACAGGAGAAGGAGAAGGTTCTTCATCGACAATCATGTCATCATTTTCTTCTATGGTATTACCTCTGCCTCTGCCACTGATGGGTGGGGGCCCCTTACCATGCCACTTGTACTTGGATTTCTTCTCCTGTCACCATAGAATGTTCTTCACTTCATATATTGTAGTCATTTTCTCAGCAATGACATCTGGGTCCAATCCACCCCGTAATTGTTCTGCATCCCTTTTTTATTCATAGAAATTTCTTCATTCATAAATGAAGGTTCATGTGAAATATTAATACAACTTCCAGCAGTCATACCAGTACACCATGTTACCACTTACCAGACCAAGCAGCAAGAGAAGTCCAAGTCCGTCTAGAAATTAAAAGGTATTCCACCTTGTTTTGTTCCAACTTAAGGAAAAATTTGGTGACCTCATGAGATTTTGAAACATCTAGTGAGTACCCGGGTCAGAGATTTTGAAGAATACATACATGATTATTGCTGTTGCTTCAAATTGTGTATGGTAAAAGTTAAAAAGGCTTTCTGTTATACCATTCAATATTTTTGGACAAATGTGTAATATAGAACTGCTATCTTTCTTTTCTTTTCTTTTTTCGAAGAAAATCCATTTTCATTTGTAATTGATACTTCCATCGACGAATTATAATGTCGGTTCATACTTGTTCTTTAGATCTAGATGATGTTGCTTTTTTCTGTGACAGTTTTATTTTGTCATTATAATTAGTGCTATACAAATCAGTAAATGATATACAACAATAAACACGTATATTAGTGACGTGTTTGATGTCTGAAGGAAGCAAGGGGTCCGATGGGCGAACCAAATTCGGTCTGAACAAGTTTGATCTGCACCGAGATTCGTACATCTGATTTAAATTCACAGAACGATTTATAAAGTTAATTTGCTACCAGAAGTATTTCTTAACAAAAGAGCAGCATCATTTTTATTTTATGATATGAATTCGTCTAACTGCAATGCCTCGTATTCCGAAAGAGGCAAAACTTATTACACAAATAAATACAATGTTGCAAAGCTTAATCAAAGGTCAATTGATGGGATAACAAGATCAGCTTTATTCTTCGATTTCATGATTAGCTCTGCATTAGGCCGATCGTTGTACCCTATCTGTATCAGAAAGAAAACCACTCTTATTTAATGTTCTCATACACTTAAGTAAATAAAAAAAAAGTAGTTGTGGCAAAAATAAAAAATAAAAAAAGATGTGTTTACCCGCCATGCAGCAACATCAGGCTCCTTCCCTATAAAATAATTAACAAAAACAGAGAAAGAATGAAAAGTAAAAATCAAGTATAATTGAAGGGCTAAAGAAATAGTTTTGTACTTTTATATGACAATAACACAAAACCTGTAGAAATATGTCGTTTCAGAACTCTTTCCATGGCAATGTTAATATCTATGTCTATGAACCTGATAAATTAAAAAGGTAATAAATTAACTGATGAAAAAAGCAGGACTAATATGCATAATTTGCACCTGATAATGATTGAATTAATTTTATATAAAACTAAAGAGTACAATAATAGAGCAAAAGGGCCCACCATTTCTCATCGAATAATAAGGAAATTTCTTTCCAGGTATCTTCTTCCAAAAGCAAATAATTCCCCTCTACAATCACAACTTTGTGCCTATAAATTAAACAAATTTTAGAATTACAGATAAGGATTTTCATGCCAGATTGACTGTACCAGTTGGAGGTGGCAACCATGTACCGAATACTGAGATCAGAGCCTGTATCTGGAGTTGATATTGTTTCTTCTCTTAGCATGGGGTATGGTGTACCCCACTAAAGTTAGCACAGCTGAGACTAAAATCAAATAGAGTAGGGTTAAAATGTCCCAATCATGCCTCACACCCTTATCTCTGTTTTCAAAGTCCAAATAGTCGATCTGAACCGCTCAACATGATCTCCATATTAAAATGTGTTTGAAGATATACTTTTAGATAGGTACAAAATATTTTTTTTTTAGAAGATTCTAGATCCATCCAAAAACAGTGATTTTGGTACCTATCTAAAAAGTTAGTAAAAAAATACAAAAAAATTTATAAAATGTGATCTCCAAGCACATTTTATATGGAGATCATGTTGAGTGGTTCGCATTGACTGTTTGGACTTTGAAAATGGAAATAAGAATGTGAGGCATGATTGGTGCAGAAAAACAATGGGGAATTTTAACCCTACTAATCAAATAATAGCCATAAAAATACACTCACTCTGAACTGACATATATATCATTCTCTACCGGGTCCCCAACACCGTGATCAAATGATGGTACATATACCGAACCCTACACAACAAAACAAAATACATCATTAACGAAAAATTCTTAAGAGCACAACAAGATCCATCTTGCTCTTTATTTTTTTCTCCTATCTTTTGCAAATTACACTCTGTTTACTGTGTTTGCAGTAATACCCAATGTTTTATTTAGCTGGTGCGATGAAAAAAAGATAAATTTGTAAGACTTTGATGGATTTACTCGATCAATAATAGGAACACAGTAATCCAAATTAATTTGAAAATCAAGGAAGAAATTTCAGATAGTTTGCATACTAAGAACTCGTATGAATAGATAAATTGGGTTAATGCAAAAAATATAGGTACTTCGTCGTTTTTTCTCCACTTCACATTCTCTAAAGTCTAAACAATTGGTGTTGTTTACAAATGATGAAAGATGGATGTATTAAAATTAACTTACAGATCATCATTTTTTTACCAAACCAATCCAAATAGGTTTTCGAATCTCGAGGCGAAACTCAATATAATGGGTATACTTTATGCAGTAAAGGACAAATGCATATATTTCTAAATACTAGGAGTCTAGTATATTATACATAACCTCTTTTCTGAGAGTACGGAGACACTTCAGAAGTAGATCAGGGTTGAATGTCCATGGTGCTGATACAACAATTCAATGGTTTTACGCGTCAGGTAAAAAAGTCCACAAAATGAGATCAGTAAAAGCAATCAGCTCCTCTCACCTCCCCTTCTTGCATGAGCTTCCTTTGGATCCTGAAAAACACATAGAAGACAATAAAAAAGAATGGTAAAAGTAAGCAAAGTAAAATAATATAATAATAATAATAATAATAATAATAATAATAATAATAATTGTAATAGTAGCGAGCTTTCATTAGTTAACATCCATAGATATAATTCTCGTACTATAAAACAACGAATTGAATATCTTGTTATAGCAAGAAAAGCTAGCAATTTGTATTTTATGGTTTACAGAGAGACCAAATATAATTTATATCATAAAATGTATTTGAAAATAATAATGCGTATACCTAGGTTAAGTAGCTACATTGATGACTAAGCAGCAGTTTCCCAATATGATACAACAACTAAATGAAGGTCAGAGATTCTATAAGGGGAACAAACTCAAAAAAAGAAATTTGCAAAATAATATAGAATAATTAAATGGCACCTTAAAAGTACATAAAAATAATTATCTAGTATCTAGAGAGAATTTGTAAGGATAAGAGGATCACATTGTATTATCCCATAAGAAAGGAGCATTATTACAATTTGATATATATATATATATATATGACGTGCTTTTTGCAATTTATAGCTTATAAAAAAAATAAGAAGTGAAACCAACCTCCATTTGATCCAGCTGGGACCGATAAAGGTGGAAACCATCCATAGGAAGCACAGTGGCAACCTCATTATTTGTCCCATTCGATCCCTTTTTCAGGGTTATTTCTGACCAAAAAAGAGAATTAATCCGGCGCACCACTTCTCTTGCCACGGTTGACTTCCCTGCACCAGGAGGGCCCGCCAAGCCTACAATATATCTGACGGGATAATTTCATTTAGTAGGGGTCAAGATGTTTCAGGTTCAAGTCCAATCAGGTCAGATTTATTTCTGAGTGAGGCTATGGTACTATGCATAGCGCAGATTAATCCGTGCTACAGATCAATATTTTCAATTTCAGAGTTAAATAGTTGATATGAACCATTCAACACGGTTTTCATATGAAAATGTACTTGCAGATTAAATTTTACATTTGTTAGAATTTTTTTAGATAGGTAGAAAATGCACTACTTTTGAATGGTCTAATCTTTAGATCAAGTGATTTTCTACCTATCTAAAAAATAGTAAAAAAAACTCTAAAAAATGTAAAATTTGATCTACAAGTACATTTTCATATGGAGATTATGTTGAACGGTTCAGATTGATTGTTTGGACTTTGAAAATAGAGATATTGATCAATAAAACGGATCAATATGCGCTATGCATAGTACCGTAGCCTCACTCTTTATTTAATTAGAAGTATATAACAGGATCAGCTATGAGAACCACTTGTCAGCATGTTACAAAAAATCATCACCACTTGGTGAGTTTTGGATATAGAAAAGTTTCTTAGTCAAAATGCATTACGAGTATATGCCTTTTAACCCAATGGTTCTGGTGTAACCGGTTTAACTAACCTGTAATCCCAACTTTAGTATAGACACAATAAGAAGTTCACAAATTATTTACTTCAAAGTCTACGACTTAGATTATACCAGTAACACTACATATTGGTCAAAACTCAGGACCTATATCCAGGAGTCTAGATCTCTGAAGTAACTCAAATTTTGAGTTTAGATCCAGCCCGTCCGATCAGAATCCGGGCCAATCCGGCCTGAGGTGGAATGCATAGGACCCCTTTAACATTCGTGCTAAAGCAGATCGGATGGTCCAGATCTAAACTCAAAATTTGAGTTAACTCAGGTGATATGAATTCCTATATCAAGGGTGGTAGCAACCCAATTTTAATTTCCGGGTCCTTCCGCCTTCCCGGTGCCAAAAAAGCAATAAGCTTGAACAGTAGAATACCTTAATGATACCATACCAACGGGTTGCTAGTCCGATAACAAAAATCCCAGTAAATTCTAAAAGAAAGGCAAGTGCTGCGTACTTTGAATTAGAATCCTGGATTTGTAGTAGAGTAGAAAGAAGATGTCGTGCCAGAGAATCATAAACTTCCTCAATAGACCTTTTAAGGTTAAACAAAAACCAGTTTTCTCTTAAAAATGACAGCTAAATTTATATTAATCAAACTAGCTCTCAATATCAGGATTCCAAAATTGATATGATTATTTATTGCATGAACTGTTATCAACCATGTGCTACTTAAATTAAACAAAAAAAACAAGATGATTGTTTGTCAAGTTCTTAATAATAAAAAAACAAAATAGAAGTCAGAAAATACCTGCAGTCAAGGAGAGGTGCTTCTTGCTTTTGGCAAAACAAAACCTGAAGAATAGAAAAGGAATGCAATAAAAAATATTATAAAAAAAATAGAAACAAAGTGTAAATGTTAAACTCTCACCTTTTGTTTCTTGTATCGCACTGTTATTGAATTTTCTTTACTGAGCCCCAATTCAGAGGTGCTAACGCTGGAAGGGATTAATTTTAAAGGTTGGTGCCATTTGGTATATCTTGTGCATGGTGAACAAACTGCAAATAAGAATTAATTTCAAAATCAAATTTCATGTTTGAAAGTAGTGAAGAGAAGATTTCAATTTTCAATATTAACTTTTGGCATTTTTTATCAAACAGAAAAAACTATTCAAAATTTCTCTGAAATAACTATTCTGTAGAAAAATATAAAGTAATAAACTAATAATTCTGAATAAAGAATTTTTAGAAGCAGGTACAAAAGTCCTAGTTCAGCAATTTTATAGAAAATTGGAAACGACCTAGTTTGGCTAAGAATGACATAAAAAAAAATAAAGACTGAAGAGAAAAATAGGAGGCAACACAATATGATCATGTAATGTGCATCACTCGACGTTTCAGGTACTGAACTATGCAGCGAAAAGTCCGGTGATTTACAACTAGGGTTCACTTAATTGCACAATTGATGATGAAATCAATTGGTTAACAAGCTCAATTGATAATATAATCAGTCAAAATTCATGAATTAAGCACTACATTCTGCCATTCTAACAAGAAGTCAGACATGTACCACAGCACCCGAATAAACAAGGAAAAAATTAATTAGCAAGAGAAAAGAGGTGCCTATTACCTTACTATTACAAAAAATTTAATTTCCAATATTAACTCTTGGCACATTTTTTATCAAAAAAAAAACAATCCATGCATGTCTTTGAAATTACTATTCTTTAAAATTTTGTAAAGTGGTAAACTTATAATTCCAAAAGAAAGAAGTTTGATAAGATTTGAAGTAGGCACAAAAACCCTAGTTCAGCAATTTTATAGAAAAATTGAAAAGACCTAGTTTGGCTGAGAATGACATCAAAAAATTAAAAATAATGATAAAGAGAAATATGGAGGCAACACAATGTGATCATATATGATCATATAATGTGCATAACACAACATTCGCTGTACTAAACTATGCAGCAAAAAGTCTCAAATGATTTACAAATAGGATTCACTTAATTGGACAATCGATGATGAAATCAATTGGTTGACAAACTCAACTGATTATATAATCAGTCGAAATTCATCAATTAAGGGCTACCTTCAACCATTCTAACAAGAAATCGGACACGAAGCACAACAACCGGATAAACTAGGAACAATTAATTAGCAAAGAAAATAACAAAATAAAACAAATTGCCTGATGAGAAAAGCAAACGAGGCGTCGTGGCGTCTGAAGGAGAGAGATGCATCTTGACGGGGCGGAGCATCTCTTACTGAGGTCTATCAAAAGTGTTATTTCCTTCTCCTTTTCTTCTCTCTCGCGCAATTTCAGACTTCCATTTCTATTGAAAGCAATTCATAGTACCTGAGGTAACATAAACTTTGAGTTTAGATCTGACCGTTCAATCTATTTTGGCACGAATATTAAAGAATTACTTGCATTCCACCTCTGATCGGATTAATCCAGATTCTGATCGTACGTTCCGGATCTAAAATAAAATATTATGGTACCTCAGAGGATATGGACTACTATTGAAAGTGCTTGTAGTGGTATTCGGATTTTCTGAGGCAAGAAATCATGCTATAAGCATGTCGCTCCACTGTGACACACAATCTACAAGTCCACTCCAAATTAAAAGAGTCAAAAAGTATTTTAATTTATTGTACGAGTCGTGGTCTCATGGAGGAATGAGACCGAGGCACGGAGTTTGACACAGAAAACGGAGTCCGGATCCCCTAAAGTAACCAATTTTTGAGTTTAGACGTGTACGGTGCCTATTCGGTGGTAGCGCAGGGGGCCAGTATTATTTGTGGGGTCCAGGATCTTTAAGATTCGTGTTAGAGCATCTTGGACGGTTTGATCAAAACTCAAAAATTGGGTTAATGCACTGGATCTGAATTCCAGAAAACGGGTAGTTGTGCTGAATCCCGTACTAACCCTACTTAATCCCCTAGAAAAATTGATACTGGACCTGAAAAATTGATTTTGTGTGACTTTCCCGTAAGACTTTGTGTGAGAAGTATACTCGTGAACGCTCACCTTATAATAAAAACTAAAAAATAAAAAATAAAATATACTCATTGATTTTCACCGATTTTTTTATTAATAGAAAAATAAAATAAAAAATATCGATAATAAGGAACGATTCTGTCGAAATTTGAAATCTAAGAAAATCGTGATGGTTTATAACGTCTAAATAATCAAAATTAATTGACTCCTAATTAGCGAGAACTTGAAAAAAAAATATGAAACGTTATTAAGAATAACGTCCCGGGATGTCTCGAATCTTCCTCCGAACAATATTGAATGAGATTTAGATGAATATTCTGGATGTTATTCTTTGTAACGTCACTTTTTTTTTCTCCTGTTGCGTTAGTTAGGGGTTAATTGATATGAATTATTTGGTCGTTATGGTTTATAACATTCACTGAACATTATAAACCATAACGATTTTCTTAGATTTCAAATTCCAATAAAATCGTTCCCTATTGTCGATATTTTTTATTTTATTTTTCTATTAATAAAAAATCGGCTAAAATATAACCGGTTAGAATTTCTTTTAAGTTTTAACTAATATGTTGTACTTAAAATACTTAGTTTTAATATAAATATAATTGTTTCTAACATATAATTATGAAAAATATGATTTTATGACTATGAATTTTTAAAAAGTATTAAACGAGCTATTCTTACCAAAAAAGCTATGACGCCGCTATATGGCCATAGCGCTGTTTTTTCAGCCATTCCGCTATGACGCGATAAACGCTATTTAAACTTTTGCAATTTGCAGATAGTTTAGTGCAATGAATAACTCCATTTTATAGAAGCTGGAGATGATAAAACAACAATTACTACGTGTTAATGTCATGTTCCGTGTTGAAACAAAAGCATATGTCAGACTAATTTTTTAGCCAGTTATTTTGGTTGGACTCAGTACTAATTATTTTGCATTAAACCGTAGGTGATAAATAGGCCACTCTTTTTTTTTTAAATAAATAACAAAATCTATTAACTGGTCACACAATATGTATGAAAATACAAAAATGAGAATATTGTTTATAAAGTCATTTAAATTGTATGATGTTGTCCATTTTTATGACTATTTCATCCATTTGGCACTTCTTTCATAGACAGAAAAGCTGTGGTAAAAAAATAAAAACCATGAGTATGGATATGATCTAACTTTGATAGCATAACTATACAATAACAATTTTGGACCCATCTTTAAACTAAGTACAATAATAAAGTCTCTCAATAACAAAGTTCAAAATAGTCTTCTTGTCATACATAGAAAAAAGGACATAAATTAAAAAAACAATAGAATAAATCTTTAAACATAGTTAAAATATTATTTAACAATAAATAAACTTTGAATTTTTGTTTAATTCTTTTTGAAATATCAGAGAAAATCAAATACAAAGAAAAATTAAGTTGTACGTACTGAGCTAATTTTGCTCTAACCCAATTACGAGCATCTGATGTCGAACGGTTTTGTTTCTTCTAATCCAAAGCATAGCCCTCTTTAGGGGTAGGAGTTTTTCACTTGGAATTTTTTTAATCTGATCATTTAGAAAATCTAAAATCTTTCACTAATAACCTATTTTTTATGCAAAGTAGGAAATTGTGAAAAATACGGATTGTTATGTTAGAAATTATAAAAATTAAAATTAGGAATATAAAAATTAGAATGTAAACATCACAGGCTGTTGAGAGAGAGAGGGGGGGATTACATCGAAGCTGCAGGCAGAGTTGGGGGGAGATGGTACACGCAAAGTTTGGGATTCGCTTTTCATGTGTACTTGCTGGCTGATATGTAAGCAACGTAACAAACGAGTATTCTCGGGCACTCTGACACCACCGAAGATTGTAGTTAATCGAATTGTGGAAGAGACTACTTTGTGGATGAAATGTTGTGCACCGAGAGGATTTATAACAGATCACACGATGGTTGAGGAACCGGATTAGTGGGATGGGAGAGTAATCATTTATCGAACATGAAGTTGTGGCATGAAGTTGGAACAGGAAGATTAGGGTCCTAGAGTTCGGACCAGTTCATCATTGAAGTTTGTGTGTAATTTGATGTTTTTTAGATTTCTGGTTTCATTTTCATGCTAAACTGATGTAAAACAAACTTCTAGTTTTATTAATAAAATTATAGCCTGGGTAGCCTCTCAAAAGAGAGAGAGAGGGAGAGGGGGGGGGATTAATTTGGAATGAGTGAAAATGATGAATATTTGGGGGTGGTTTTATAGAAGTAATTATATAGTGAATTTACAAAAAAAAAATATACAAGGAAGTTTTTTAAAAAAAAGCAGAGCTAAAATAGTAAATCCAACAAATATTTTTCACGGCTACCCTCATTTATAGGCGTTATGTAAACTTTTTAAGGGTTAAAATGATCATTTCTATTTTTGGAGTTTATTTCAAAAACCTAAATTTGTTTATGAGTCACACTTTATTGGTGCAAAAAGGGTGATTTAACAAAATCATAGGCCTTCAAACTACGATTTAATCTGAAGTACTGTAGCATCATTTGTGATTTGTACCGGTATAGTGGTACCAATACTTGATAATTTAAAGTGTTTATTTTATTTTGTAGGTCTGATCAAGTAACTCTTGAGTTCAACAAATTTGTAATTTAGATGAAGTAAGTTTACACTATACTTTTATGAACTTGTACTGTTTTTTGTATTCCTAAGTGAAAAAAAAAAAACTAATTTGTATTGTTTCTAACTTTGGAATGTATTAGTTGAACCTTTTCAAGAGTTTGCAATATTTGGAAGTTACATGAAAGAATTCACAAAATGAGCTAGTTGATGGTTCCGAAGCATTGACATTAATAACATTCAAAGGTAACATCATTTTTATAATATTACAATTTTATCATACTTTGAATAATGTTTAATGACATTCAAAGGTAACATCATTTTTCATAATATTACAATTTTATCATACTTCGAATAATGTTTAATGACATTCAAAGGTAACATCATTTTTCATAATATTACAATTTTATCATAATTTGAATAATGTATGTTCAGCTGGGTTTGCAAAGATGAGATTTTTTTTTTCTTCTTTGTTACCAAATTTTCAGTTGAAGAGCGAGGTTACTTGGGTTAACTAGAAAGAGAGGAGTAGCTTATTGACAGGTGTCCAAAATGGTTTTAGTGGAATGTTGTATTACAGAAAAAGATATGTATTTAAAGCAGTATAATTTTATTCTATCAGATCTCCCTCTAATTTATGTCTTTTTTTTTTTGGCGCTCAAATTGATCCTCTTGATTTATAACAATTCCAAGAGAGCTGAATTTCGATAGGCACTCTAACTTATTGAGTACCGATAGAAATTTTTGAGAAAAAGCTCATATTATGGAACAGATTGAAATATGTAGGCCCTCACAATGCTAACTAATTCATTTTAACAATACATACGGTCAACTATGACTGTGAGATAAAAGAAAGGTACAGTGCCTTAAATAATGTATAATATAAAGATTAATTGTTGTGATTGATTAGTAGCACTACTAAGCACTACAATTTGATTATTCTAAATATAGATAAAATTCGCCTAAATGATGAATAATTTCATTTTTTGTTTTTTTTTTAAATCTTGTTACAATGAGGACCACTTTAAATTATTATAACTAATTTCGTTTCATTTTTAATCCCTTTTCCAATGAACATGAAAAACAATGGTCCATCTGCTTAATATAGTCCCTACAAGCCTTTAATATTTTGCATTTTTTTCTCTTTGAAGAAAAACAAATTAAGGACTCACCTTTGCATTTGCTTAATCTACATGAAGACAGTTGTTTAGAAGAAAGATAATATAATAATGGTACGTTTTATTATGGTGTTCATAAGATAAGCATAGCACATCCCAGTTCTGATTTGATAAGCTGGTTTGATTTTTAAGTTTTTTTTTTTTTACAGAATTGTTTAGTTATATGCTGACAGTAACAGTTACAATAAATATAGTGAGGCAATTAGAAACTTTTCCATTACTTGAGGGTGTGTATCCCCTGAAGTAGGTCTTCAGTAGGCTGTTTGAGTGGTACCCGGAGTGCCGTCCCTATGTCTGTGTCAGCTGATGGTTGGCCAGATGTGTTGTGTCAGCCTTCACCAACCATCATAATAGAAATCTGTGTTGTATAGACTTGAGTTTTTTTTAAGAACTGTGTATGTTAATTTGATATAGATACAGTTTCACAACTGTATATAATGTATTGATATTTTAATATGGAGAGGAGGGATCCTATTACAACACTTTAAATTACCATAAAGTTATTACAATTATTTTTACATTTTCAAAGTTCAATTATCAATCCAAACCGTTCAACGTGATCTCCACAATAAAATGTGCTTGCAGATCAATTTTACATTTTTTTGAATTTTTATTATTTATTAGTTTTTACAAAACTAGTCAAATTCAAACCATTAAATTTTGTACGCATCTTAATAAATAGTAAAAAAATTCCAAAAAAAATATAAAATTAGATCTGCAAGTACATTTTATTGTGGAGATCATGGTGAATGGTTTGGATTGATGATTTGGACTTTGAAAATGTAGAAAATAATTGTGATAACTTTGTGGTAACTCAAAAGTGTTGTAATTGGATCCCTCCTCATGTATGAATACGGATACGGTCACAGAGCAATATATAGTCATCTATTTTGTAGCAGTGATCAATCGCAACAGGCAAAGACTAAAAGACGGTTGTAGCCTTTGATCCATTGCAACTAATTTTTTTTTTTCATTTTTTTTGTTCATGTTTGTTGTTTTGAGGCACAAGACATTGTAGTATTAGATGCTTGTAATTTAACTTTATATACATTGTTGATAAGGCCATGTATCTAGAGCCCTGCAAATTACTTATGGGTCAAGTACTGACTACCGAGCCTATTATTGTTGGCAACCTCCCGAGCCCGATAACACATAGAGTTCAAGAGGAATCTGCAACAGTCTAATAAAGCCTATTTGAGCGAGCTCAGGGTGAGCTCGGGACGGTCACTACTCTTACACAGCTCCCATGCGACAATTTGTCAGACTATGGAGTCACATTGTCACAGTCCCATCACCGCTTTTGTATGACAGTCACCGGATGACTTATATAAGGTTCAAAACTCGACCGAGTTAGGAGCTAACAATTTCATTCACACAAGACATCTATCTATACAGGAAAGAGTTGAATATCTTACATCTTTCTCATCTCGCAAAACCAACTAACTCAATCTAACTAACATGTGTACGGCCTAACTCTTTGAGATAGGACGTATCAATTGTTAATTTTATTTTTACTTCATATGCAATATTTAAAATATATTAAACGATCAATATTTAATACGTAACTTTTTGCATCAAAATAAAAAGTAATATATATATATATATATATAGAGCTGGGCTATGGTGAGTTGTGAAGTAAGATGTCATTTTTACTTCACGTTCATATTTTCATTTTGAAAATCCAAACAACTGATCCGAACCGCTCAACATGTTCTCTATATTGAAATGTGCTTGGAGACCAAATTTTACATTTTTTGAAATTTTTTTACTATTTATTAAGCAACTTTGAAAATCGCTGATCCGGTGGTCCAGAAAATTTTACTGTTTTTTTACTGTTCACAGTGGATCAGCGATTTCAAAGTGGCTTAATAAATAGTAAAAAAATTCCAAAAAATATAAAATTTAGTCTCCAAACCATTTCAATATTTAGAAAAAGTTGAACGGTTCGGATCGGTTGTTTGAATTTTCAAAATGAAAATATAACGTGAAGTAAAACGACGTTTTACTTCACAACTCACCATAGCCTATCTCAATATATATATTTTATTAAATAAATATTGGTAGAATGTCAGATGCGAGTGTGTTATGAATTTAGATTTATTTTACTTTTGATGGAATTTTATCCACTGATTCTGACAGACAGACAGACTGACTGACTGAGTTAAGTCGTAAACCAAACAAAGAGTAAGGATTTTTAACATATCAGTTTTTGTTTTATGCAGCACATAAATCATAAGTAATGCTGTTTTAATTCTGTAGTTCATGCGCTGCATGAAAGCCAAAACTGATCTGTTAAAATAATTACCCGAAACAAACATTGAATGAATCGGATGGAATGGAATTAACACAACATAATTAACTAACCCTAGCTAGGTATTGACTAACGCCGCAGCTCTTCTCCGTCGACAACTCTTTCAACCTGGCATCGATCGATGACGTCGTGCGAGGAGGACGACGACTTCGCTCTTCTCGGTGACGGTGACGGTGACGGTGACGGCGGAAACGATTCAGACGCCAAGGCGAAGAGGAGGAAGCCGGCTCATCACAATTCAGAAAAGAAAAAGGATCTGGTCGCCGACTCTCCTTACTCGTTGGTGCCCAAGAAGCAACCAAGCGGAGGCGATGTGTACCGCAAGGATCGCGAGGAGTGGAGCGACGGCGCCATCGAAGCCCTTCTCGACGCCTACACGCACCGCTTCGAGCTTCTCAACCGTGGCAACTTGCGTGGTCGTGACTGGGAGGATGTAGCTGCTGCAGTTAATACTACTACTCCTACCAGTAATAAGACAGTGGAGCAGTGCAAGAACAAGATCGATAATCTCAAAAAGCGGTTTAAGGTTGAATGCCATCGCCTCTCCTCCTCCTCTACTCCTACCAGTCACTGGCCCTGGTTCTCTAAACTCCACCTCATTGTCTCCTCCTCTTCATCTACCAATAACAACAACAATTCCTCCTCCTCTGCTGCTGCAAGAGGAGGCTCTCCAATTCCTGTTTCTATTCCAATTCCAATTACTAATGCTGACGATGACGGATCCCCTTCCGCTTCCGCTTCTGGCACTCCTGCCCCTGCCCCTGTCCGGAACTCTAAGAGGTATGCTGTTGCTGCCCCTGTAATGCGTGTGTTCAACGTCCCCAGATGCAAGTGGAAGAGAGTACTTCTCAAGGTCAGCGGCGCTGCCCTTGCTGGTACTGGTACTGCCCCCCACAATGTCGACCCCAAGGTGTTTACTTTTTGTTTTGCTTCCCCCTAAATTGGTACACTTTAGTTAATTCATTAAATTATTTAATTCCTTAATTTTTTTCCTTATTAGGTTGTTATGCTGATCGCAAGAGAAATTCAGGTTGCCAGTCGCCAGGGTATACAGGTTGGTGCTCTTTCTACTGCTAGGTGCATGCATAGCTCCAAATTTATTTATTTTTTCCTTTAAAAACAGCTTCTGTTGATTTTATAAGGTTGCGGTTGTTGTTGGAGGCAGAAATATATTCTGTGGCGAAAGTTGGATTGCGTCTACTGCTGTTGATAGGGCTTCCACCTACCAAATATGGTAATTATATATATACTTTTTTTTTATTAAAGTGGGTTACCCACCGATATTATTAAAAGAAACCTACATAGTTACAGGAATCGGTACCAAACCGCTGGTACCAACCCTGTTAATACAAACCAGATATTAGTACTTCAACATCCTTATACATCTCATCACTACCTGCTATCAGAACAAAAGAGAAATAACATTGAAAAGATCCAGATCAGCTGACCTAAACATCCAAAAGTTGCAATCAAAGACTATGTATTACTACTGCCAAAACCCTGATTACCAATACCAAAATACCAGACTAAACCCCTTGTCCCAGTTGTATGGTAATTATATATATTATTTGACTATGATTTTGAGTTTAATTAAGGCACCTTACCTTGAGTTGACTGACATAATAGTGACTCAACAGCATGATGGCATCAGTGATGAATGCCATGGTGCTGCAGGCTTCGTTGGAGAAGATTGGGGTGGCAACACGCATGCAGACAAACTTGACAATGCAAGAGGTGGCTGAGCCATACATCAGGCGAAAAGCTATCAGCCATCTTGACAAAGGGAGAGTTGTCATTTTCGGTGGCATCGCTTCTGGCCTCGGTAATCCACTCTTCACGACTGACGCAGCTGCTTCCCTCAGAGCTTCAGAAAGTAAGTAGTAGTATACTACAATGTCCTCATTGCTAACTTATAATTGATTGATTGATTGAACTGAATTGAATGGTAACAGTCAATGCTGATGCTGTCCTGAAAGGTACCACTGTAGATGCTTTGTACAGTGGGTGTCATCCTGGGAGTGGGAACAACAGCAGCCCAGGGTTTGAGCACATCTCATACAGAGAGTTTGTTTCTAGAGGCTACACTCCTATGGACACCACAGCTGTTGCTTTCTGTGAGGAGAATAACATTCCAGGTCTCATCTCACACTTCATGTACTGTGATTATTTATTTTATTTTTTGTAAATTATCGTTTATAAAAGAAGTTGTCTGTGTTCTATTTCTATACAGTTGTCTTGTTTAATCTGTTGGAACCCGGTAACATCTCGAGAGCCATTGCTGGGGATCAGATTGGCACGCTAATTGACCAATCTGGCCAAATTGGATAGCTTCACTTCAGGACCATGCTTGGGGTTGTGCTACTTCTTGGAAGAAGCTCTCTCTATTGAAGAATAGTTTGTGCCGTATGTATGATGAATTGTGTATTGTTAGCAGATTAGCAGTCTGGAATTATGCTAGAAATTTTAGTCATGGTAGAGGTCTGCATTATAGTCTTGTTTGGGTTTGTTAATGCACACAAGGCCACTGGTGCAATGCTAACATTTATGTTGTTAGTCTCATTCTTTCCAGTCTTTTCTTTGTCAATTCTATGCAGAGCACATTTTAATTGTATATATGAGCTGTCAAATAGAATTGCACTTGTGTGTAGTTGAGTAGTTGACACACTGAGTGTGCATGAACATAAGGGGAGCTCAATCAAATGATTTTTGTGTTTATAATGCTTTGCATGTTGGGTACGGTTTCTTTCTTTCTTTTTATCGGGGTTCAAAAGTTTTTGGTAAGATGATGGCATAGGTGCATGCTTAATTTGTTAAAACTTAAAACCAAATGTACAGGCAACAAGACATGTTCTTTCCACAGGAAGCCATTGCATGAGGTCTTCGGCTTGATAAAAAACAACAGCGGTCAGTACTAGCTATCAAGATAATTCTGTTTCCTTTTTTCTTTTATTTTAAGAACTCTGAGTAACTGTTGATGTACCCATCAAAACTTCCAAAGCGATTTCCCCATTAAAGCTTCAAAATGTCTTAGTTCCCCCTTTAAGAAAATCTTTCTTATATCTCATTTTCTTTATTTCATCTTCAAGTATTATGGGTGTGTAGTTGTGTCAGTGTATATCTCAAATTTAGTATGAGAAATGTTAAAATATTCCTATTTCAATGGAAGTATCATGGAGTACCCCCTCTCCAACTTTGTCGATCTCCATCTTAACTAGGGTAAGGAGTTCATGAACTTTTGAAGGAACCAGCATATCACTATCACCTTGCTTTGTTTCTTGTTTAGTCAGATCAAAATCCATGATGTATGGGCTTGGTTTGGTGTTTTGGTGCTAGATTACTTTCAAGCTGGCCGAACTGGTACCAAAGAGGAAATTTAACATCTGATGTCTTTTTTCAAATGACTGTTGGTTTCTCTTGCTCTCTGGTGAGAACAAGTTAAAAGAGTAGTGAATTTTGTTTGGGAGAGTATATAGTTTAGAAAATAGCTGGTCTTTCTCCTAGAAGGATATGTATCTCTCTAACATATTTCCTCTATCCTCTTTAACAAATGGTACCAGTTCATGTGTAATTTATATTAGTTATCATTTCATTTTGTTTTGTGGTTTTGTGAAAATAAAGATAAAATGTTAATTGTCAAAATAACCTCTCTTTTTTAAGTAGATTGTCAATGCAACTTGGGAAGCCGGGTAAAATAAATTGGTACATACAAATGTTGATAGATTTTGATAATATAATAAAATATTTATTATTGTATTATTTTAAAAAATATTAAAATGGGACGAAACACAAGTAACGCCAGAATATTAATTTATGAGAGAGAAAAACAATTTTTAAATAAAATAATATTTAATGAACAAAACTCTTAAGAAAAAAAATCTTATAATAATATATAAGAGAGAGAAGTAACTTATATAAGAAATAATTAATAAGGGCCTGTTCGGATGTCACGGGATTACATGGGATGGGATTTGACGGGAATGGGAATCCACTTTTGAAAAAGTGGGAACCCACAGATACATATATGCACGGGATTGATTATAGAATGAGTGTTCGGTTGTACCGTGAGATTAGTGGTGGGAAGTCTTGACTTATTTTAAGAATATGTGTTTCTATTTAAATTTCTCACTTATTTAAATAAAAAATATCACGTCAAGCAGAATATAAATTTTGAGATGCGAAAAATTTATTCTTAGTATTTAAATTATGATCAATTTAAATATTTATTTACAATAACCTTACATTTACATTAAAAACATCAATTAATAAATATTCAACAATTTTAATATTGGCATTTATTGATATTTTTTATGTATAAAATATATAGCAAAAAAATATTCGGACATTTGTACAAAAGAGAAATTAATTTAGATTAAAATAGTTCTAAATATTTTTGACTTGACATAATATTTTTTTTACATAATACTTTTTATTACAATAAAAAGAATAGAAATGATCTCACAAATATGTTTTTGTAGCAACCATGTTTTATTAAAAAAAAATTAAAGTTCACGTGACATCATAGATTAGTATTTGTTTATTAGAGAGACACATCAATAAAGCGTGGGAAAATAATAATGAAGTCCGATCAAATTTATTTTTTCCTGTCAAATAACGAAGAGTTGGGAACAAAGTTGGGAATAAACTCAATCCCATCTCTAAAGAAAAAGAACAACCGAACGGGGTGCAAAGAATTTTTTCCACCAGATCCAAATTCCCTTCAAATTCCCATGAATTTAAGGCTTCCGAACAGGCCCTAAAAGGTAAAATTATCTACATAAAAGTAACTAAGGCCCAAAACCAACCCAATTGTGTCTCTCTTCCTAGCAATAAACCAGCAAAGCAAGCATTAAACAAGCAACTCCCTTTCTCCTCGATTTCTTCTCATTCCTTTCCAACTGTTAACTTACTAAAATCTTCTCTTTTTTTTCTTACCCACCTTCTCCTTCTTCCGATCTGTGCTTGGATCGCATCAGATGTTGATTTGTTATCCAATGCGGACATGGCTAGATGTATTTGTTATCCAATGTGTGTACTGGACATGGCTAGATGATGGTGACGGGCAGTAGCCCCAATTTGTATACACTTGCAAGGTGCAGTAGCCCCAATTGTCAGAGTCCAGGATTTAATTTGTAGTATCTTTAATAAATATACATACATACATACATGCATACTCTGGTTTCTGTTTTCCTTTTTTTCTCAAGTACAATGGAAGCAGTTTGCTCATTTTGACTGTGCCTTGGGATTATGGGACCAGACAGTAGAGACCAACAAAAATTAAATCCTGATCCCTCAACCACCTTAATTGTGGTCAGTAGTTGTAGGCCTACTAATTATTCCTATATACTATTGCTACTGGTTCATGCCATTTTATTGATCACATTAATCCAACTTTTTTTTTTTTTTTGCCCAGATTTTGACCACCTAACGAGATTTTGTCTCGTTTCTTTTGTTCTGTTCAAGTACTGGTATATAGACATGTGGTGCGTGAGTTATCATTTTCAGATAAATAAGTGTACCAGTGAATCCGGTGCCGGTCTTGTTTCATGCGGCTAAATGTTGTCAGAGCTATTCGTATTCGACTATTTGTACAGAAATTTCTCATGGCAAAGATTCTGTAAGTGTAATCTAGCTAGTTTTGTGGAGAATTATAGTTAATTTGTTAAAGTAAAAAAGAATAATGAAAGTGTGATGTTTGGTCTCTTTGGATAAGCAAAAGAATTGAATTATTGTTGCTTCATGCGTTTCAGGGTGCATGAACCTTAAATTATATTTTGAAGTCATATATATTAAATATTTACTATTGAAATATCTATTTCTTGAAATTAACTCTTTTTTTTTTTCAAATTAGTATACCATTAAAGCCGTATCTCCCTAATAAAGGCACCGTCATCACTCGATAGATGGTCAAAATAAACATCAAATTGTATGTAAATTCAAACTAAACTTTATGCGATTGTTAATATAAATAATCATGAAGTCATTCTTTCTTTCTTTTTTGCTTTATGTAGATGCTTCTCTTTTTAGGCACACACGGACACGGACACACCATGTGATGTGCTCCTTGTCCTCTACATCCTCTCCATTTTCATTGTCAATAAAGCGTCTTTTTTTTTTAGTATATATGCATGGCAATATATAGGAGTGTTCAAAAGGACCGTTCAGTTGAAATATCCAACCGAACCAACGGGATTAAAATGGCCAACCAAATAACAACCGAACTATTTAACTAAATTATATTTCGGTTTGTTTGGTTGAACCAAATGAGAGAGATTAAATTTTAAAAAGTTTAAACTCAATACATATACCAATACATTCGTAATTTTATAGAAATTAATATCAAGATAACATTACGCACATTGCTTAATTCCATACGAAATATGTAGATGTTTTAAAATATTCAAACCAAAATAAAAGGAAGGAAGTGATGATTGAACCAAACAAATATAAATCATAGTTAAACTATTATAAGTTGGTCAGTTCGGTTTAGTCGGTTTTGAAAAGTGTAAACATAACTGATTCATGTAAATCAAAATAATTTAAAAATTCAACCGAACTGATCCATTTAAACCAAAATAATTTAAAATTTCAATAAAAAAAAACCGATCATTTAAACCAATATTTTGTGGTTCAAAAGAAAACCTAACAAACCGGACTGTTTGGACATCCCTAAATGGCATCCTAAATCAATCGGAGTCAATTGTCGATTTAACATGCCAGATATATGCTCAAAATTTATAATATGCCTTGGCCTCTTGGATCAGGTCAATATTGCATACACTCTACATTTTTAATTTTTATATCATATAGAATAATTTAATAATTGTATGGAATCTTTCAATAATTTATCACTATTATCCTAACTTAAAAATTGATGGGAATAACAGGTTAATACTTTGTAAATTGACATTGATTTTAAAAATACAATTTAAATAATATTTTCACCATTTCAAATAGCATAAAATTAATTATCGTCCTCACACAATTTAAATTAATACTTTTTCCGTGATTAATATTCTTACAAACCAAATAAATATACAAATTTGCAATTTATTTGCTTTCTAGACACATCAGAGTTTAATGTCTACTAGAGTGCAAGACAATCCACCTTTTAATTTTAGTAATAAGTAATAAGTAATACACACTTGTAAAATAAGTTAATGACTAACAATATATTATAAGCTAAAATTCTTAGTTTGGTATTCTTTAATTAATTTCCATGTCTTTCAAATTAATAGATTTAACTTTGTAGAAATGTCTACAAAATTTTCATGTCTTTCAATTGCATGCAAATGCGTATGTATGTTGTTCAGTTGAGAACGAAATGGAGTGTCAACATACTGGATAAATTTCAATCATATTATTTTAATAATAAAGTACATATATGCTTTTGATAAATTAAATTTGTGCCTAGTTTTTTTCAATTAAAAAAAATCTAATTAAATTTAAAGCAGAAAATATGCGAATCAATCATATAGTTAGTCAGTCATATCATATCTGATTCGACGCGTGACGGAGCACAGATTTTAGTGGATTCTGGGATCTCATGTGTCCTTCTTTGTGTGGCCTTTGTATTGAATTATTGATGTACAAATTAACTGACAGAAAATCACAGTGACAAAACAATAGTTCGGGTTCGGTTCGACCAGGTCAAAAATTCATGATTCGGGTATAATTCGGGAATGATTCGGTACAACAAAGAAGCAGAAAAAAAAAACCCAAAAAAACCATAAAACAATTTTTTTTTTGAAAAAAAATTAAAAAAATTTCACGTTTTTTTCGCGAATAATTCATCAACTCGCGTTTTATACGCGAATCTTGTCACTATGACAGAAATAACCGCATCATGAAAGTTGAGAAGGAAATTTTTAATTTTGTTCTGTTATTTTTCTTGCTTTGTTGTGTCACTACACACTTGTATGATTAAAATGACAGAAAATGATTATGACACGTAAATAGTTACATATTACGTTGATCACTTCGTAACAGATTACATTTGATTACGTTTAATTGTTTTTTTCTACTTTAAATTTATTTAATAAATAAATAAAAAACAAAAATATTGAAAATGTGAAAATGTTATAAACACTTATAGGCATAAACTTCTTATTATTTGGACACATGTAGTTACGTTTAATCACGTGCTATATTGTGCTATATTTTTTTTTTTACTTTAGTTAGTTGACACTCTATTAAACTTGTAATCAATCATCCCTTTTTTGTTCATCTTTTCGTAAAATTTATAAAGTAATATTTGAAGAAAATAAAATTGCATGCAAGATTTTAATCAAAAACTAAAAATTAATTAACCTAGGTCAATATCTCCTAAACTTTATTTCCATTCAGAATACACAAACCTATAAGAAATTTTAGATTGATTATGAAAAATGATAAAAATAAATAAATAAAGTAATAGGTCAAAATTAAACAACTTGAAGCTTCACTCTAGTGATATTAAATTTAGGGACTAACTTACAAATTTATACAATTAAATTTGTTCGATACTATCAAAATTATGTGCAACTAAAAGTTTCTTTTTTGAATTTTACTTTAGTTTTATAGACTGACATTAAGATTGAGAAAAAATAAAGTTCGAAAGAATTCCTTCCTTTTGTACAAAAATAATTTATTAGCTCTTAAACCCTTTTGTAATTTATATTAAAATAATTTTATTTTGATATTCGAGTTATAAATTTGTAGTCATTAGCATTAAGAAAATGCGTAAAAATATATACATCCTCCTGTTTACAAGATTGATTAATTCATAAGTCATAACACTCATCTCCTCCTGTTTTTGGTGCATGCATTAAATTGAACACCAGCACCAAACAGGGATTTGATGAGCACGAGGACCTCGCTGCCTTCTCTTGTCCGTTTTGGGAAAAGAGTTGTAAAGTCTGGAAACAACAAAATATGAAAAGGAAACCCATCTTCTCATCATCCTCTGTTTTTATCCAAAATTGTACATGCTGCAATTGAACAAGGGAAAAACGCTTCACATTATCAACATTCTCGTCATTTTTATTTTATTTTCTCTCCTTATTTATTTTTTCCATATTTTTTTCATGCTCCTTCTCATCATTTAAGAGGGAACATGTATTTGTATTTTTCGATAAGAACTTTCATACCCTTAATCACATTACTTTTTTGTTATATAAGTTTTTCAAGTAATGAAAAAATATATATTTATATTTAAATTTTACTTTACAATAAAGTTCTATTATAAAAATATCATTGTAAATGTTTCGTTTATTTTAAAATTATTATTATTATTATTAGAGGGTTCCAATGCCTCCATTTTTTCATGCCTCCACCATGCCTCCATTTTTAAAACTTTAATAACTCAAAATTTAAAACTTAAAATCAAATAAATTAGAAAAGAAAAGAAATTAGAAATTAGAAATACATCATTATCCATGACTCCATGTGCTCTGTCGTTCATTGACATAAAATTATTGTACGGAACGGAACGTCTCCACTTTGATCCATTGATTTCTATTATTATTTATATCTATAAAAGAAAACATAAATTGCTAGAGACCCTTATAATAATATAAATAAATAAATATAATAACAATAATTTTGGTGTGGCTGTGTGTGGCCGTGTGGCTATCTTCTCTCCTTCCTTCTCTGTTCTCTCCCTCGTGCTCGACAGTACCATTCATTCAGTGTTCAGTGTTCACATAAAAAGCATCTCACCATGCTCGGCTTTCACCTAACCAACCGATAGTTAACATACATCTTTCATCTCCTCCCTCTTTCATTTCATTCATTGATGGTCGGTAGATCTTCTCGCTTTTCATTTCATGCTTCTACTCCTGCTTCCTCTCTTTTCTGGAGTTGTGGAGGCGGCGGTGAAGGTGGCGCTGGAGGTAGCAATAGCAATTGCAATTGCAATTCAAATCGGAATTAGTAATCAATTAGAGATCCATTCCAATCAGTTAGTCAAGTTATAAAACAAGTATGAATATGATGGGCGTTAATGGAAGAGATCCTGATCCGGATTGGGAATGCTCAGATTATGTTGAAATTGATCCCTCTGGGAGATACGGAAGGGTAATTCAAGATCAAATTCAAAAACTAATCCATTCAATTTATTCCCTCTCGGCTCAGCTCTGAGTACTAACTATGTATTGTATTGGTTTTTCTTATTTTGAGATTGCAGTACGAGGAGATACTGGGAAAAGGCGCTTCAAAGATAGTGTAAGTGTTAATAAGCAATTCAATTAGCTGAATGACTGAATGACTGAATGAATGATATTAAATTTAGATTTGGATTTTGATTTAGATTTGAATCGGTTGGGCGCAGGTACCGGGGTTTTGATGAGGTGGAAGGGATAGAGGTAGCATGGAATCAGGTGCGGCTGCAGGACATGCTGCGGAGCGCTGAGGGGGCGGAGCGGCTCTGCTGTGAGATCCACCTGCTACGCACGCTGCGCCACCCCAACATCATTGATTTCCACACATCATGGGTTGATGGCCCCCACCACAACCTCAACTTTCTCACTGAGATGTTCACCTCCGGCACCCTTCGCCAGTCAGTTCTTAATTTCTCAATTCTCAATTTCATTGATTCATTCACTAACTACTACTAAGTTAAAATTAATTAATTATATGCGTTTGTGTAGGTATCGGCAGAAGCACCGGCGCATTCGGCTGCGTGCCGTAAAGAACTGGTGCCGCCAGATCCTGAGCGCCCTGTCATATCTACACGGGCACAACCCGCCAATCATCCACCGTGACCTCAAGTGCGACAACATCTTCATCAACGGCAACACCGGCCAGGTCAAGATTGGGGACCTTGGCCTTGCTGCCATCCTCCGCAAGTCTCATGCCGTGCACTGCGTGGGGACTCCTGAGTTCATGGCGCCGGAGGTGTATGAGGAAGAGTATAATGAGCTGGTTGACATTTACTCGTTTGGAATGTGTGTGCTTGAGATGGTCACCTTCGAGTATCCCTACAGCGAGTGCTCCCACCCCGTCCAAATCTACAAGAAAGTCATATCGGTCCGTTTCCTTTTTTCATTCATTCATCAATTACTATCAATTAATTTCTACATTCAATTCAATGGTATGTATGGTAATGGTAGGGGACGAAACCGGATGCGTTGTACAAGGTGAAGGATGACTCTATTAGGGAATTCATCGAGAAATGCCTCGCTACCGCCTCTAGCCGGATGACCGCAAGTGAACTTCTCAGGGATCCTTTTCTTCAAACTGACGACGGCTTGGGCTGTGTGAGCCTCGACATCAGCCTTGTTTCCTCTCACGGAGGAGAAGCCGAAGCAGAGCCCTGGCCAACTGAGGGAGGAGGAGACAGAGACAGAGAGCGCCTTCTCCTAAATGGATCCATGTGCGGCAACGCCTTCTCCAGCAGCTCCTATGAGGAGGCCGCCTACTCCTGTTGGAACTGGGACAGGGACAATGGCAATGATGAAAAAGCTCACATGGAGGAGGCCCACCGCGGCATAGACCTCTTTCACGGGCAGGAGGAGGAAGAGGAGGAGGAACCCATTGCTAATCTCGACATTTCCATCAAGGGAAAGAGGAAAGACGACGGAGCTATCTTTTTGCGCCTTCGAATCTCTGACAAAGATGGTACGTATTTTCTTTCATTTCTGAACAGGACCTTGCTACCTGAGCATTGATGAAACCATAAAATTCATGTATGTATGGTATATTCCTTCACACCTGATTTAAAAACATTAAAAATTAGATCGACATTTAATTTTCTCATCTGGAGCAAAATTGGTAAACAAAATTTATGCTGAGTAGGAACTTGTGATATGCTTGCTATTTATGGAAGTTCAGGTAGCAACTAACTATCTGTGTGATAAAGAAAGTGTGGTCTGCTCGTGTATTAATCAAGTGCGAAATTTGGATTGTAGGTCGCGTGAGAAACATCTACTTCCCTTTTGACACGGAGGCCGACACGGCACTCAGCGTGGCCACAGAGATGGTTGCAGAGTTGGATATCACGGACCATGAGGTCACCCGAATTGCCGACATGATTGATGATGAGATCGTGTCTCTTGTGCCAGATTGGAAACCCGGACCCGGTATTGATGAAACCCCGGGGCACTCATCATATTGTCATAACTGTGAATCCAATGTGTCGTCATGCGGCTCCTTGTTGGATTACTTGAATCTCCAATCGGTGCATTGTACCAATGCTGATTGCACCGCCATGCACTTGCATGGCCGGTTTGAGGAGATCACTTACCAGGTCGAGAGCCCTGCACCTGCACCTGAACCTGAATCCGGTGCACCTGAACCTGAACCAGAACCTGAATCCAGTTGTCATGAAGAGAAAAAGATAGTACATATTGACGAGTTTGTTGCAGAAAATGAAGCCGGGGTACATTCAGTGTGCAGCAATGGTACAGAATTTGCAAATTCAGAGGTGAATAAGAATAATGTCCATAAAAGTAGTCTCGTGAGAAAGCCATCACTTGGTAAGCTAAAATCGTTCCATGTTGGTACCAATAATTATTACCGGGCACCGTGGTGCGAAACAAAACCCGAACCCGTTATCCGGGAGAGGAAACAGTGCGACAGTTATCATGTCAGAACCAAGTCACTTCCACCGGATGCTGTCGATACTTTTTCCTGATATCAAATTTAGATAGGTGATATTATTATTTTGTTGGTTTTTGATCGATTTTTTTTTAGGGGGCTTTTAATTTGGTGGTGGGCTAAGTACTGATTGAGAAAGTTTCCTCAGAGAGTGACGCTCTGTAGAAATTTTAGGCTGTTTTTGGAACTGATGTGTTTGTATTTTCATGCAAACTTATCAATCTCTTTGGGGCCAAACTTATATGTGATTCTTATTTTGTTTGAAATAATGAAATAAAAAAATTTATCAACCGGGGCATGAAATAATGATGATTTCGTTTTATGAAAATAATTTGGAGCCATGTTGTTGAGAAAGAAAGAGAAAATGAAATATTTTTTATTTTGTCCCTTTCATTTGCTTCCTAAAATAGTGTTTAAGTTTTCAACCATCGTTCTTTGGTGTGAGTTGACACTTTTTGATACGATAGGTAAGGCGTAAGAATTTGGTCTTTGTTTTTCAATTAAGATTTATGGCCTTATGGGAAACGCACCGAGTGTCGTGTCATATGTCCTATCCATATAGTATTTAATTTGTTGATTGTAGAATTTGACCGAAACTTTTATTGTTGACACTCCAAAAAAAATCAAATTAAATAAACATCATCCTCTGAGGTCTATTTTCAATCATACCACTCATGCCAACTGGATTCGCGCACCAAATAGGCGGGTGCGCGTACTGAATTGGCGCACCAGGAAAATCTCCAAACTGCAAATATTAAAATATTATAAATAAATGGAGAATTCTACGGTTTGACTCAAATTGCATTTGACATTTTTATTTTCTTCTATTAAAATATTATACACATTCTGTATAAAATATGTTACAAATATTAGAATATTAGAATATTCAATCAATTTATATAAAAATATTTACATTTCAACCTGCAACATCAATTCTAACTGTTGCTTAATATTAAAATATTATAAATGAAAGGAGGATACTAACAGTTGCTTTTTATTTTAGACCGAAATTTCCAAACTGCAAATATTAAAATATTATAAATGAATGGAGGATTCTACGGTTTGACTCAAATTGCATTTGACATTTTTGTTTTCTTCTATTAAAATATTATACACATTCGGTATAAAATATGTTACAAATATTAGAATATTGAAATATTCAGTCAATTTATATAAAAATATTTGAATTTCAACCTGCAACATCAATTCTAACAGTTGCTTAATATTATACCCAGTGCGCCAACTCAGTGCGCGCACCCGCCAATTTGGTGCGCGAACCCAGTTGGCATGGGTAGTAGAATTGAAATTAGATCCAAACGGATGGTAATCATTTAATTTCGTTTTTTTAGGGTGTCAACTAAAAAAGAAATTCGGAGAATTTGAACGCCGTAAAATTTGAATGCCATTTATTAACTAGTATGTACTTATATAGCATGTCGTGAGAGCATGAAGCATGCATCGAAATGTTAATGCTAGTACCCCAACCTTTCATTTATTAATTGCACATTACTTAGATTTATATCTAATGAGATTGATATTGGACATGACGTGACGCATTAGATATTAGATATCAGATATCGCTGTCAATTCCACTACTGTATCTATGCATATAGAGACATAGTCTTATACCTTAATTAATTCCACATCACGCATTTATCCATCCATAGCCCATAGGGAGAGAAAGTGAGAGTTCACACTTTCTAAAGTAAATTAAAATTTTAAGTCTGAATCTATACTTTAATCAATTCCACATCTCGCATTTATCCATCCATAGGGGAGAGGAAGAGGGAGTTCAAACTATGTTTTACTTGAGAACGGAGTAGGTCCGATGGGCATCGGATCTATTTTTGAATTTAATGAGTTCTAACACCGTCCGATTCGCATCAAAATCTGCACGCACAGAAATTGAAGCAGACACGCATGGATTTTAAAGCGGAGTGCACACATCTTAATTGAGATCGGACGGTAATTAAGCCCATTAAACTAATGTAGGTCCAATGGACATCGGACTTACTCTGAATTCGTTTTATTTTGACACAAATATTAAAGAGTTATCGTGAATTTCCAAATTGACTCGAATTGGTCCAAATTTTAATGGAACAATCTAGATCCAAACTCAACTTTGGCGTGAGCTTAGATGATCGGCACCTGAGCGAGAGGAAGAGCGCCTCATTCAATTATTACAAGAGAGAGAGTACTTGACGGCCACAACCAAGGTTTCAAAGAGGGATCCAAATCTGCTGAAATTCCAGTATATGAACAGTGTTCTTAGAATTTCTGAAATTCCGAATCCAGCTGTTAAACTGTTTCGAGATACGTACACAGAAAAACTATCTGTTTTGAGAAGCGTGCACAGAAAAGTTGAATTTGGATCCAAAAACTATCTGTTTTGAACTCTTCTAGTGCTGCGCTTTTATTTTATTTTGCATTATCAGTACTTGCAGCCAAGCCTAATTTCCAATCATTTCATGGCTCATTAATTGATTAGGTTTCCTTTTACCTAATTAGCTTACCAACTAGAGATTATATACAGTATAGACTATATGGATATACTTATTCAGTAATATATTGAGATCGTTCCCGTTCCATTTCAATTTCATAGTTGCACTCTGCTCATCCAGTATCAGTTTCTCTCTAAATTAGCCCATAATAGCCCAAGGCCCATATCCAAATTTTTAGCAACTCCCCTCAAACCATAAAATAACATAGTTGTTTGTTCTATTCTTCTATAAATAGCCCTTCTTTACCATTCTTTTCTTATATCCCATCCCATGACATCTCAAACACCAGACTAGAAAGAGAGATAAAATTTGTGCAACTATATGATATATTGTCATCTTCATTTTTCACATCCACCAGAATATTTATTCAGATGTCGGCACTGCACCACCTTTTGCAGCCTGAAGCATCTCCACTATAAGGGTCTTCACATCCCTGTTTGCAATATAACATATCATCATCTTATCTTATTTTGCCAGTTTCATCAAAATAATAATACAAAAAAAAAAAAACAAAGGTGACTGAAACTGAAACACCATCAAATGATTAATAGAAAAAAAAAAGCTTACTTTCTATCTTGAGCTGGCCTAGGGAAGGGGATCCTAAGTTTCATTGTCCTTCCATCATATTCTGCCTGAACATACATACATAAATGCATCCACACATCAAATTAGACACATCACAAATAACCACAAATTTCATTTCATATTTGGTTTTCTCGATGAGTGAAAAAATTTGGAGCCTCATTTAGGCCCCAAAGTGTCAGATCTGGCATGTACCAGCACCAAAACAAATGAGTCAACATCATTAGCAGAACAAATTGGTACAAGTATCTGTATATAATAATACCATATAGTAGTATGAGGAGGAGATGAAGAGATGTCTACCTTTACATTGAAGCCGAGGCTATCTACATCCAGCATGTATGCAGAATCCACCTAAATTTCAGTCTCGCTTCATTAGAATAATTTACTTAAAATAGTATTCAAAATGAGGCAAATTAAGACTACTCAATGCTTTATCTAATCTTCATCAAGCACTCGGAGTATAATGCCAAAACCATAATAAAATCAATCAAGTCAGATCAGGTCAGGTACAGTGCTGACTGGTATTCACTGGTACCAATCAGTGCAATAGCTGACAGCCTGCACTTACCTTAACTGAGGTCGAGTGTTGCACAATTAATTTGGTGTCGTCAGAGTGATCCTTGTTCATGTGGCTCTACATTTTGCAGATTCCAAAAATTAAAAGGTTAGCAGATTTAACACAAAATAATTAATTTAACTCTTTTAGGAGAATTAATGTCGCTAATTTAAGCAAGCCAAATACCATAATAGGTTTTGCAAATTGGGAGATCGGGTCCACTTTGGCAGTCTGGAACTCCTCTGCAGTAAATTCTGCAAATAACAACCTTTCTAATTAGGAGCTTAAAGTATGAAATTTCTAAATACAAAAGAGCCCATCATAATAAATTGCTGCAACTATATCATATATAGCAGAAAGAAATAGGTTGAAGACAAATAAAAGGTTGTACAGTGAACAGATATACCTCCTGATCCAAGGAGAGCTGTAGCAACCCCTGACACGTAGCGTATGAATCTCGGCTTTATTTGTATGAAGCGGAAGTCTCCAAAGTCAACCTTCAATATAACAAGTTTCAGCAGAGTAAAATAAATAATAAGAAAGAAAAAGAGAGAAAAAAAAAGGGCTTAGTTAGAGGCTTAGAGCAAGTATATATAGAAGCAAACCCAGAATGCATCTGGATGTTTTTTGAGGTATGTAGCACGCATTTGTTCTCTCTCCGCTCCTGCGACCTGAATCAACAAAGCATGTATTGATTAATTAATCACTTTGCAGTAATTTATTGTTACTTTTCTTTACTGTTTCTATTGACGAATCAGGATATTGAAGTAAAGCAGGTCCAAACAAAAGAAAAGTCATAATAATAAATTAAAATTAAACAGAAGTAAAATAGCAAAGAAAGTCATCAGTTAAACATCAAATTGTGGTTAATCCTCAAATCCCAGAGATTATAACAATCCTTAGAAAGAGAGAGATGAGAGAGAGAGAGAGAGCTGACAGGGATAGCATCTCCATAAAGAGTGATGACAGTATCAGTCCTGTCTTCTGGGTCCTTGGCCACAAGAAGGCAACAGTTTGCATTGGCAGAGAGGTTCTACATGCCAGAAATTAACAAACAATCAAGTCAAGTTGTGATCATTATGTAATGAAGAATATTCGTTCAATGGTTGCAAAACAAAATATAAAAAAAAGGAAAAGAAAAAAGAACCTTAGAATGGACAGCTAAGCTGCTAACAGCTAAAATAGGGGAGCCATCTTCATGGCATGCAAAATCAACCATGGATCCTGACGGGTAACCTTCATGCTCCTGCACAAAAATAAAATTAAAATTAAAATTGATATAGTAGAAGTAGAAGCACAGGAGAAGGGTTTGAGTAAAGAAAGGTGAAGGAAGGAACCAGAGAAAGAGTAGAGAGGACGCCTCTGATGGATTGGTAGAGCAGGGTACGTGCCTCAACGACTGGAGCTAGTTTAGCTGCTGCCTCCTGCCATCAGCAATTAATTCAATTAATTCAGTGAGGGGGGGAGCAAGAGCAACTAATGAAGGAGAGGAGTAAGTAGTGTACCTGGTGAGCACGGATGGTCTGGAAGACATCTACATCTACAGCGGGTGCTGGTGCTGCCATCTGATAGATCATGATGATTGATTCCAATATTATAAATAATATAAATAACGGGAAAGAAGCATTCCATATTCCATTTCGTTGCGTTTCATGGAACAAACATAACAATTACAATTAATTGATTTGGTGGTAGCTAGGGCAGTATCAGTAATTCAGTATGTATGGTGAGAATAGAAGAATTAATTAATTAATTAATTGGGACAGGTAGGTTTGAGCTTGGAGTAACAAGAATAGATTTGATTTGATTTGATATGATTTGGGTGTTAGATTGATGCGATATTGAGTAATTGACTGATGAAATTAATGAAGGAAAGAATAATATGAAGGAAGGAAGGAAGGAAGGAAGGAGAGACCTGAGACTGAGATGCAGCAGAAGAGGAGGAGGAGGAGGAGGAAGCCATGCCCATGGAGCGGAGGCGATGAGAGGTAACTGGAACTGGAACTGAAATTGGAAGTGGAGAGGAGGAGGAGGAGGAGCAGAAGGGGAGGTGTGGCAAGCTAGTAACATTTCTATTTCTATTAAATGTAGTTTTAGAGGAGGAGGAGGAGGAGGTAGTTGACGCCACCACGCGTGCGCAGGGGCATGGCGTAAGTCTCACCGCCACCATCATCGTTTCATTCCCCCTTTTCCACGCAACCCCAGTTACTACACCTTTCCGGAAATAAAGGAAATAAATCTGCTGTTATTCTCAAGGAATATCAGGAACCTGTTATTCCGATCTCAACCGTCCAAATTTTTCCATGCGCGAATCACAAAGAAATAAGTTTCCATGCACGAATCTCAACGTAAACTAACGGTTGAGTTCTCAATAACAGGTTCCTGTTATTCTTTGGAAAGAACAACAGATTTATTTCCGGAAATAAATCAGGAAACTGTTATTCCAATCTGAACCGTTCAAAATTTTTCATGCGCGAATCTTAATGAAAAAAATTCATACGTGAGAAACAAAGATCAACTGTTAGAATCGGAATAAAAGCTTTATTCCCACCACTACTACCTCTCTCTCTCTCTTTCTTTTTTTAGGCTTTCAATTAAAATGAAATAGCATTTGCATTTTTTTTTTTTTTGCCTTTTCTCGCTCATCACTCTTTTTTATCTCTACCATTATCCAAAAAATAAGTAACACCGAATTGGAAAATCTTCTACTCATAACACGGACACAACTTGAGAATACATTTTTCTTTTTCTATATTAAATTGAAAGTAATATACATTCTTAATTTTATATTATTTTGTTCATACTTAACATTTTTGTACCAAATGATTTAGTTTTGTATTAGAGTATTTACTATTTATTGTTGTACATATTTTCGTTTAAGCTCGTAAATTCAATTATTATGTTCAATATGTATTTTTATTAACTTAAAAAGCCATCATTACATTGATAATACAATTTAAAAGCAATTCTTACATCATCAAAGCTTAAAACACCCCTATTTTTTATAACTAAATTTCCAAGGTACAAATCACCAACCCTATTTTACAACTGTCTATTTCATATTATTGTAACCCAGAATTTTCAAATTGGTCCGATTTGAATCAATTTACTCAATTTTAGACAAGCTCAACATGTCCACTGCAGGGGGGAATTTTCTTTTTTAATTCATTTTGCCTAGAATCTATTCCATTTTCCATTTTTCTTCTACTAGGTCAACATAAAAAATATTATACAATTACTCAATAAAATGAAAAATAAAAAAAATATATGAGGAAGCATGAATTACCCCCAAATGAAGATCAGGCCAAAACAAGACTGGGTTAAATAAATAGCATTTGACAGGTTTAGATGAGATACCAGAAAATGAATTTGTTATAGCCAAAAAGTGTAACACTAACATTCCATATGCAGAATTATTCATTAAGATCCTCCATATACTGTCATTATTACAAGTTATACACTCCATGCCTATATAACTATATATACATATTAGAGTATTACTTACTGACAAGCTTGAATGACTAACCTGTAACTGAAATAGGACCAAAAGCACAAATTACAAACATCAGGCATTAACTAATGTATCTTTACTAACCATAAACAAAGGAAAGAGCAAAATATATGGTACAATCTCAAACTTACATATCTTACATGTAAAAGTAAAACAAACTAGGTACATGTATATTAATTAATTCATGTCGACTGGTTGAACTGGTGCAATCCAAACTGGATTGACTTTGATTGTATATACACACCAATTAATTAAATAATTGGGAACTGACTGAAGCAAGCAATTGTTGAAGAAATCAGAGCCCTTCGTAGTGGCCTCCAAATGTGATCTGAGCCCTTGGAATGGTGATCCCTCTGGCAGCTGATATGGCGTGGTTCAGCCCCGTCGCCCTCTGCACAACTTCCTTGATCCTCTATTCAATCCAAATAATTTTTTGTGTTTCAAAAAAGTAAAACCCAAAATTAGAAATTTTGCACAGCATATTTCAATTGCACAAAACTATCATTTAAAATCCTAAAACACTTTTCTGGCTAATCATTTAACGACAAATTAAGCGACCCAATTTGGAGCAAGAAAACAGTAGTTGGCTCTTTCAATGTTTTGTGTAATAACATAGTGTGTGATGATGATAATACATTGATACTAGCTCAAATTTACGATTTTGTTACACATTTGGTAAGAGTAGGATTAAGATAATAATAAAAGTTAGATGGGAAATTTAACCTTATGATCATCTGAATAGATCTGAAATTGGATGTTGGGGCTGGGCCTGAGGCGACCGGAGGTGGAGGCGGTGCCTAATGCAAAAACACAGAGAGTAGCAGCAGTGGCAACCCCAAAGGAACAAATGGCACCGATGCCGTGGACCCCGAGTCTCCAGAGGCTGAATCCCGAAGGAACAAAATCCTTGTCATCTTCTCCCATGGGCATCACTTGTTCTTTGTGATATCTGTCTGGGCTGCGGTCAAACACCACAGGGTCGGGTTCGAGCCAATTAAAGGGCGGTGTCAGGACTGGTGCCTCTCTGTATGGGGATGGTGGTTCCTCCTCCTCCTCCTCCTCTTCTTCTTCTTTTTCTTCTTCTTCTTCTACTTGTTCTACTGGTAAATCTGGTAATTGTTCTTCCTCTTGTTCTTCATGTTTTTGCTGGTCGTAATGGTGGTGGTGAGTGATAAGAAGCGTTGTATTTTGGGGGCATTTGAAATAGTCGGCTTCGACGAATAAATCGGTGCCAATGAAGGAGGACGACAGGTCCTTGGAGTTGGAGTTAAAGGAATTAGTGGGAATCACAAATTCCCATTCACCATCAAGATCCATCTTCTTCTTCTTCTTCTTAAATTTTACCTCTTCAATCTAATTCAAGGCTCCAGTCTTCAACCTTAATTATTAGTCTCAATGAATGTCTGATCTGATGGATCTCTTCTTATTCTTGTTTCCAAAAGCAAAATCAAAATTTATCTTCTTTGATGAGGACGGAATTGGAAGAATTGAATTGGGCCCCTCCTCTCCTCTCCTCTCCTCTCCTCTATTGACTGACTGAAACTAATGACTAACGAGGGAAGGAAGGCTCAAGGAATCATCATCTATCTCTCTCTCTATGTATCCTTCTCTTCTTTGATCTCTTCTTTGTTTGTTTGCTCTTCAACAAGTCTGTATAAGTTGCTCTGCAGCAAGGAAAGAAAATCAAGTAAAGAAAAGCAAAGCAAAGCCGAGGAAGAAATGAATGAAAGAAACGCATCTCAATCAAAAACAAAACCCTTTCTTTTCTTTTTGCTCACTGCACCTGCCTCACCATTCAACTGTTACATCAGTCCCCATCCTCTCAAGTAACTCACATTTTGAATTTAGATCCGGACCGTTCGTTGATCAAAATCTGGGTCAATCCAGTATGACGTAGAATGTATAGGGCCCATCTAATATTCATACCAAAATAAATTGGACGGTTCTAATCTGCATATCCTTGTTGTTTTTATTTTCTAATAATATAATAGTTTGTTTGTCTTTTTTTGTTTTTGTTTTATTAGTTGCCTGTTTTGTTCACTATATTTTTTAACAAACAACTAAAATTATACATATCTATTTGCTATTAAATCTCACCATTATATTAAACAGTAACTCAGTTTTATATTATTATAGATATCAACATATCAATCCTAAAATCATATTCTCCACATATGGTGCTCCTGGTCCTCAATGACACGCACTACAACGCGTTCACGCAACAATTGAAGGTTGATTGTGCTCTCTTCTTTCTATACCAAATGACAAAAAAGAAAGACACTCTCATTATCATCAAATTTACCATCAAATATATCATCAAATAATGCAAAAAATATTATCAAATCCAATCCAAGAAGGAAGCAAAATAAGAGAAAAACTCTAATTTCTTGGACCCCAGCCAATTTAAACCCTTAATTTATTCTTTCTGTGAGAACTGCATCGATCTAATTAAGTGATTATGTAATAAAAAATATACATACATGTATATATGTATGTATGTATGTATGTATGTATGTATGTATATATGTACTAAAGTCTATACAACCAAATCATCAAAACAAACTCATTTTAATATGTATTTCCATTCACTAGATAGTCCAATTAAAAATTCTGTCTTTTTTTGTTTGTTTATTTATATTTATTTATTAAATGATTGTCTTATTTATTTGGGTATAGATAGATATTTTAGGAGTGTTGACTATTGTTTTTGTTTGTTTCTTAAATATATATATATATGTATTTCAAAAATAAATAAAGTAAAATAATTTTTTTTTTTGAGGAATAAAATAAAATGGCGTTTATCTTGATCTAGATTCTAGAGGGAACAAAATAGGATTCAGTTCAATCGGGCGCACGTGCTAAGAAAGGGACAGTGATCAATCCAATCAAAGAAGACAAACCAATTCCGGAAAGTTCGCCAACAATAAAATATATAATAAAGGGGGAATTTCACGTATATCCCTCAAAAACTTCAAAATTACGTATTTCCCTCTCTAAACTTCAAAATCTCACAAATTTACCTATTTTATTGTTTTTCATATTAAAACTCATTCTAAATTTATAAAATATCCATTAAGCATAAAAAGTCTATCGGACACAAATTTGAATATGAAGAATTTCTCTACTGTCCGATCCACGCACATCGCATTAAGATCTGTGCATGTAACTTCAATATATGTGCATGTTGGCTTTAAGATTCGTGCTGATCTAGTGCGACACGGATTTTAAAGAAATTTAGCTTCAATATCCGTGTGTTTGTTTCAAGATTCGTGATGATCTAGCGTGCACATATATTAAAGCGGTTCGAACAGTAGAGGAACCTTTCATATTCAAATTTGAGTATGTTGGACTTTTTATGCTTTTAATAAAGGGTAAAATGGGTATTTTATAAATTAAGAATGAGTTTTAATATAAAAGACAATAAAATGGGTAAATTTGTGAGTTTTTGAAGTTTAGAGGGGGAAATATGTAATTTTAAACTTTAGAGGAAGAAATACGTAATTTTAAAGTTTTTGAGGGGTATACGTGAAATTCCCCCTATAATAAAAATCTGTTAGTGCACATTGATTAATTGATAATATTGGGGAATGGTAAATGGATCCTAATCCAATTGATTGTTGTTTCAAGATCAATCTGTTTTAAAATCTGTGTGCACGAAAAAATGAATGTGGAGGATACCGATTTTAAAACGAATTGGACGATCTTAGAAGTTAGAACCCATCGAATCTAAGCATCGGACCTATCTCGTTCTGTAGATCATTCCCCTCTTTAAGCTATTGACAAATATATGAGTTACTTTATGTAGATGCAACAATTGGATCATAAACTGGGATAAATTGAGTGTTTTTATTCGAGTGAGGCTAATGTATATATTATGCAGGGTGCATATTGATCTGTATTTTGAATTAATATCTTTATTTACAAAGTTCATGATCTAAATCGCTCAATATAATAATTATATAAAAAATTATTTAATTAATATTTTTACAAAATTAAAAATTTTTAGATAGGTAGAAAATCACTTAATTTAAAGATTCTAAACCATTCAAAAGTATTTATTATCTACCTATTTAAAAAAAATCCAAAAAATTTCAAAATTTAGTTTGCAACTATATTTTCATATAGAAATGATGTTAAACAGTTCAGATCAACTCTTAAACTATAAAAACAAAAATATTGATTCAACGTACGTACCAATATTCGCTATGTGTGCAGGTACCATAGCCTTACTCTTTTTATTCTGCATTTTAGTTTTTAAACCGTTACGTGGCCATCCAATGCCAAAAAAACAAATAAATTTGTTGAGGCCTATGCAATGAATAGATGGATTTGAATCGAATACTCTGGATAATAAAAAAAATATTAGCACGTGCCTAGCTTGTGATAGGATTACTTATTATCTGAAGTAATACTTTTGGATGACAGAAAAGTAAAAGTGAAAACGGTATGAATAATATTCAATCCGTATGAATTTAGATACATATATGATTTTATGTTTTAATTATTTGTTTATATTATAGAAAATTATGTTATTTACTATTATAATTAGATAAATATTACGGACTTTTAGTATTTTTTAATAATACTTTTATATTTGTTATTAATATTCAATCTCCAATTCGTATCTGTATTTATCTAATATTAGATCCGTGTTCGAAAAATAAAAAAGAAATATGGATATGGTTTTCTTCTGTAATGATCAGCAGGTAGTTTTGAAGAAACGGTGCAGATTTAGTTTTGAGGAGCCCGAAAACAACAGCTCTGCAACGGCCCATCTTAATCCGGTTCAACCCATATTATATATGTGGCCCATTTCATTCTCTCATGCATGCGGCCCATTATCCAACCATTTCATTGGCTATATAGTCATAGAGCATTTGGACTTGGGGCAATTAAAGCATTTCTATATATAAATGCTTTATGTATATATAATTAAAGCATTTGAAAGAATTAATAAGATTTGGGGCATTTGGGTTTAGTCTTTCATAATGTTGCCTGTCTATATTTAGTTGAAAATCCATCATAATCTTAATAAGATATAATTTTTACACAAAGAAATAGTTCTCTGATTAAACTTGAGAATGTTAAACCTGACATATACTTCAAAAATGGGGGAAAAGGACAACAAATGTGATACATATCATGGTTGAACTATTAAACTTAATTTATATAACATCAATTAAAAAAAATATTGAAATATCATCAACTGCTAATATCGAAGCTTTTAAAAAATAACCATGAATGAAAAAAATGTCATTTTGCCCATGAATTGTTTGAATTGGTTTCAATTCTATATAGAATTGCAATATATCATAAATTTATATACAAATATATATGTACTTGAGCAATACATCATTAATTGGCTATATAATTAACTAGAAGTAGAAGATCAGTAAAAAAGCTGACATACTGCAATTTAAACACTCTCGTAATCTCATTTCATGTACAGATTGAGCGTACAGATAACACATCTCATACAGACTTGTGTATGGAATCCAGTTTTTTACAAGTAAACAAAACAAACACTGAAGCAAAAATGGGGGCAAAAGAAAAAAAAAACAAACCAGTAAAATTAATTAATCCTAAGTGTGCAAGGAATTGCGAGGCTGCATCAATCAAGTTCGACAAGGCAAATGGCAAATCTGGTTCGCGTAATCGAACACAGGATCATGCTGATCGAAGAGCACTTTATCAAAATACTCGTGCAACTTCATTCTGTCAAACTCCGACAAGCCCGAACTACTGCTGTTGCCCACATTACTACTTTCAGGCAGTTCAAGTCCGAAACGATCAAACCCAGCCGGTTCGTACATCCATGTATGATCGACAACTGAATTAGAAGGCAATTCAAAGTGACCCAATTCATCACCTCCATCGGCAAAACAAGGCCTATACACCTCATCATCCAATAGGGTGGCATTTTGGTCAGGAACATGATTACTCACCGTATTATTGTTAATATAATTATAATCACCTAAAAGAGCACTCTCAAATGGATTCAGAGCCATGTTGTTACTAGCACTACCACTCGGACTAACAACACTATTAAATGTAGCAGTTGTAGTACTAGTTGTTGCTGCTGTTGTTGTATTGCTGCTCAAGCCGCTTCTGCTAGAAGCGGCAGAGGGGCTCGAAACATTAGATGCGGTGCTGTTCTTGAGTCTTTTGTGGTTAAGAAGTGCACGGATGCGGGAAGCGAGGGGAGAATTTGGGGACATCTGTTGTGTAGCGAAGTTGGTGCGGGTGTTTGTGCCACGCAAGAGGCAGGCTGCCTCGTCATAGGCACGTGCTGCTTCCTCGGCAGTTTCGAATGTACCAAGCCACATCCTGATCTTTTGAGTGGTGTCCTTTATCTCTGCAACCCATCGACCTGATGGCCTCTGACGTACCCCGAGGAATTTTGTGCTGTTGGTTCTCTTGCTGCTCTTCTGTTTCGGATGGGTCGGTTTTTTTGTTGGAGTTGTTGGTGCCTGGAATTGGTATTGGTACTGGTTCTGGTTCTGGTTCTCAGGGTTGTATTCTTTTTGAGGTTGGAAATTAATTTCCATTTTTTTTTTCTTTTCAATGGTTCTGATTGGTGTGGACAATCTAGAGAGAGAAAGGGGAGAATAGGTAAGAGAGAGAGAGGGAGAGAGATTGAAGTTTCTGTGCTTGGTAAGGAGCAGCTGTGTGGTCTTTTTTGCAGCTGTCAGTATTTATAGGGGGATTGGAGTATGAGTTGTAAGGAGAAAACACAAAATTAAGTATTGTTTTTGGATATTAAAGTATTGTTATCTAGGAGAATTAAACCTCAAATAATATCATATAGTGATAGAGAATAAACTGCTGGTGTGAGTACTGCTTAGCATGTTGTATAGCTCTTTAGATTAAAATGGACAAATAAAATGCAATGTCAAAGGAAATGCATTTTTTATCCAACTCCCAATCACAAGGACTTGTTGGTTTCTATGTAATCTCTCTTTTGCTATTTATCCTTTTTACACTTAAAATATCTTTTGAACTATAAATATTAATTGGGGATATTGTCAACTATGACTTGAGAGATTTTATTCTTTTTAGTTGGGAATTATTGAGAGACAAAGTTGTGGAGGCAATTTATTATTGCTTGTGTTGTACCAGGTGATGTGCTCATCATATATATATATATGGCTTGTTATATATTTATTCCTAATACAATGCTTGGAACAAGAGAGATACATTTTAAGTCATTGTATTAATTAACAAGTTGAATGCAATTAACTATTTCTTGCAGTAGAATATATTCTCATTTTATTTTTGTACATTAATTACTGGCCACCTTGTTAATTACCTGAACGTGTTTGCAACTCGGGAAAAATGGTAATGAAGAAGAATTTACCAACAACAAAAGAAACAAATGATAATAAAAAAAAAGTGGTGTATTGCACGCCGGGTTTTAGACATGGGGGCCACAATCATGAGCACCTATTATTTTATTTTGTTTGCTACGTGATCTCACGGTCTCAGCATATAAAACTATTCCATATTATTATTATACATATAATAATAAACAACTACACCATGCTATGAAGAATAAAATAGACATAAACAAAGTAAAAGGGGTGCGTGTAACACAATTAAAAGCAATCAGTAATGTAATAAGAGTAGAACTAGGGTGAGCTGTGCTCACCAAGCCTTTTGGTGAGCACACCTCTAAAAACCGCATTTACAAAGTTCAAATAGTCGATTCGACTCTTCCAACGTGTTCTTCATATTAAAATGTGCTTGGAGACCAAATTTTACATTTTTTGGAAATTTTTTACTATTTTTTCCGAGCCCTTAAATATCTTTTGGGCTTGTTTTGTTGAAGCCCTGGGTCGGCTGGCGTTAAATTATTTCTTGCAGTAATGTAAAATAATTTTTGGGCTTAGATTGAACTTAAATTGTGAACTCGTAAATTGATTTGCTATTCACATATAATATATTGATATTTTTATGTAAATTGATGAGAGAATTCGTGAAGATTGCATATATGATTTTTGATTTGTACATGAGATTACAATGTCTATTTATAGGCTCTTTTGGCTGTCATAGCCGTTGGTACTTCCTAATACGTTTTGCTAGTTGTCTAGCTAATTGCTTAATTACAGGGATTTGTATAATTGTAAATATGGTAATTAATTGCTGGTGAGATGTTGATTATCTATGCAAATATTATGAGAGTCTGGATTGATTGATGATGAATTTTCTCTAAGATTTTTTGATATCACAACACTCCCTCTCAAGTTGGGTTCATATATGTTAATTGATCCCAACTTGAAGAGAATTTTTCGAATGGACCTTTGTCTAGTGACTTAGTGAAGATATCTGCTAGTTGATCTTGACTTCTAACAAACGGTGTCTCAATTTGTCTGAATTGGACTTTCTCTCTTACAAAGTGACAGTCCACCTCTATGTGTTTAGTTCTTTTAAGAAACACCAGATTTGAGGCAATGTGTCTTGCTACTTGATTGTCACAATACATTTGCATTGGCTCATTGCAAGGAATCTTCATGTCTTTGAGCACTTGCTTGATCCAAGTCAACTCTCTTGCAGTTGATGCCATAGCCATGTATTCTGCCTCTGCGCTAGATCTTGCAACAACACTTTGTTTTTTGCTTTTCGAAGTCACGAGATTTCCACCTACAAATATGCAATATCCTGTGGTTGATTTTCGATCATAGCTACCAGCCCAATCTGCATCAGAATAACCAACAATATTGTTTTTCCTTCCATATGCCTTGACCTGGAGACCCTTTTAGGTACCCAAGTATTCTATATGTGGCTTCTAAATGAGTAGTCTTTGGTGCATGCATAAATTGGCTTACTAAACTAATGGCAAATGCAATATCAGGTCTAGTAACGGTCAAATAAATTAACTTGCCAACAAGTCTTTGGTATTGTCCTACATCTTTTAGTGGTTCACCATTTTCGCTATCAAGTTTTTTGTTAGATTCCACTGGGGTACTGGCGGGTTTAACACCTAGTTTATCTGTTTCTTTTAATAGATCAAGAACATATTTTCTTTGTGAGGGGAACAAACCTTTTCCTGAATGTGCTATTTCAATACCTAGAAAATATTTAAGTTTTCCTAATTTTTTAATGTCAAATTTATTTTTCAAGTAGGTTTTGACATCATCAATGTCTTCTTTGTCATTTACTGTAATAATGATATCATCCATATAGACAAGGACTACCATTGTTTGTTGTTTGTATGTTTAATAAACATAGATGAATCTGCTGAACTTTTAACAAAGTTATGAAGTAAAAGAGAGTGACTAAGCTTGTCATACCATGATCGAGGAGATTGCTTAAGTCCATAAATCGATTTGTTTAATTTGCATACAAGATTGTTGTCAATGTCATATCATATCTGGGGGTAATGACATATAAACCTCTTCTTCTAGAGTGCCTTGTAGAAATGCATTTTTGACATCCATCTGATACAAACTCTGTCCCAAATTAACAGCAACAAATAGTAAAATTCTAACAATATTCATTTTTACAGCTGGTGCAAAGGTCTCTTGGTAATCTAGACCTTACGTCTGAGTGAAACCTTTTGCTACCAGTCATGCCTTATATCTTTCTATTGTTCCATCACTGATGTATTTGATTTTGTAAACCCACTTACATCCTACATGTTTTTTTTCCCTTTGGTAGAGACATAAGTGTCCAAGTTTTATTTTTCTCAAGTGCTTTGAGTTCTTCTTCCATGGCTGTGCACCATACAGGGTTTTCTTTGGCTTCTCAAAAATTTGTTGGTTCAGTTTCTTTTGAAACCGATGTCAAGAAGGCCTTATATTGTGTGGAAATGTTGTCATAAGAAACATAATTTTGTATAGGATAACTTACCTTGTAGGTTACAAAGTCACGTAATCTGGAAGAAGGCTAAGTTGTGCGAGTCGATTTTCTAGGCTGAGTTTCTTCTACCTCAGCCTCGTCTTCTCCCCCTGAGGACAACTATTCTTCATTTGAGACTTTGTCCTCTAATGTAGTTGTACTTCATAAATTGTTAGTTCTGGATGCATAATTTCATTAATATGTGAATGTATGAAATCTTGTTTATTTATATCTCCTTTTTCTTTATAAAATGATTCTTTTTAAAAAAATGTGACATCTCTAGAAGTATAGAGTTTATGATTAGTGGGATCATAGCACTTATATCCTTTTTTTTTTTAGAAGAGTATCCTAAAAATATAGTTTTGACTGCATTTCTATCTAATTTATCTTGTCTTTTAATATGTACAAAGCATATGTATCCAAATACTCTAAGATGATCTAAATTTATTTTTTTTTTATCTAAAATTTCTAATGGACTTTTATTTTTTCAAATTATGCTAGGGAGTCTGTTTATAAGATGTACTGCAGTAAGAACAACTTCAGACCAAAATATTTTCGGTACATTTGTCTGAAATAACAAAGATCTAGTGACTTCTAAAATATGTCTATTTTTTCTTTCAGAAATTCTATTTTGTTCTGGTGTGTTAATGCACGAGTTTGATGCAAAATTCCTTTTTGTTTTAAGAAATCAGAAAATATTTTATTAACATATTCGGTACCATTATCGGACCTAAGTGTTTTGATTCTGGTATTATATTGATTTTCAACAAAGTTGTAAATTCTTGAAACTTGAAAAATACTTCATTTTTTGTTTTGAGAAGATAAATCCAAGTAGTGCGTGAAAAATCATCAATAAAAGTAACATAATATCTAAAATTATTATATGAATCCATAGGTGCAGGTCCCAAACATCAGAGTGCACCAGCTCAAAAATTCTAGTAGTTTTATTGTTTGATAAAGAAAATGGCAATCTAGTTTGCTTTGAAAAACGACAAATATCACAATTGCTATTATTTAAATTTCTCACACAAACTAATTTATTCAAAACATTATCAGAAGCATGTCCAACTCTCCAATGCCACAATTTATTTTGTTCTAATTTATTAGCAAGCATTGCTTTATTTGACATATCTAAAATATAAAGCCCATTTTCTAATTTGCCTTCACCAATCATCTTCTTCGTTATTCTGTCCTGAAAGATCACATTTTCAGGTGAGAAAATCACATTACAATTTAATTCATTTGTTATCTTACTCACGGATATTAGGTTAGATGCAAAAGTTGGTAAATATAACACATTGGATATTTTATTTGATAATATGGTAGTTGTCCCTATTTGATGAATGGGTACTTTGGAACCATTTGCTACTGTAACAAGACTTAAATTTTTTGCCTTAATTTTAGTTTCTAACATATCCAAATTTCCAGTCATATGATTGGTTGCACCGGAATCTATAATCTAATTTTTATTTTGATATGAATTTAAACAATAATTTGAATCGATACCTGTGTATTTACCTTTCTGTCCCAGTGCAGTACTAATCTAGGCTAGCAGCTGCTCCTTGGTTCGGATTCGATCCAACCAATTCGGATCGTGGCTGTTGGATTAGAGAGGAGTCGGACCCGGGTCCAAAAGAGTTAGCCGACATACCCTTTCTTACTTCTCTTTCGCCTTCTCTCAATCTGCCCCTTTCTTTTCCTCTTCCGCCGCCCCCTTTTTCCCCTATTCTCTTTGGCCAGAGGTGAGGGTAGAGGAACCAGCAACCATCTCGGTCCTGACCCTCCTTTTTACAATTATCACATTTGGTTGCTGTGGTTGCTCCCCGCGTCTCCTGTTTGGGGTTAGGGTTCCGGTTGTGCACTGAGAAGACTTGACCTTCCGATCCAGAGGTGGTTTGAGGGTTCATACATACTCTACGAGATTCTTCTTGTTGTATCATGGCTAGCTATTGCACTCCTAAGGGTTGGCAGTTCCTTTGATGACAGAATTTGGGCTTTAGCCAGCTCATAGCTTGGGTATATGATATTTTTATGTAAATTGATGAGAGAATTTGTGAAGATTGCATATATGATTTCTGATTTGTACATGAGATTACAATGCCTATTTATAGGCTCTTTTGGCTGTCATAACCGTTGGTACTTCCTAATATGTTTTGCTAGCTGCCTAGCTAATTGCTTAACTACAGGGATTTGTATAATTGTAAATATGGTAATTAATTGCTTAATTATAGGGATTTGTATAATTATAAATATGGTAATTAATTGTTTAATTACAGGAATTTGTATAATTGTTGGAATAACAGTGACTCGAAGATTAGATCTATTCAATTGATATATATATATATATATATATATATATATATATATATATTTTTAAGATCCCCCCGTATAATTTCTTTTCATTTAATAGTCTTATAAACAAATACTGCATGAATTGTTGTTTTAGCCACATAATTTTACTCTGATGATTATTTTAGGGACACCAATACACCACAAAGTTTTGTAAGTAAATACAGTGATTGAACTGTACCGCTGCTCATACAAATTTATATGTTGTTTAAACCCAATTTCTTTTCCAAATATTCACTAAATTTTGAAAACTGTAATGCAGCATACCGTTCTCAACCTGTCGAATCATAAAATGATTCTGAACATGTTATTTTATTTTGTTTTATTCAGAGTAAAAAATTAACACAAGTCCCTGCTCTGCTCTCTGTGTATATTCTCAATCATTATACTTTGCACTCTTTCTACTAGCCAAGCCGGACCAATTAATTAAACGTCTGGCAAAATACTCAAAAAAAATTTATCATCTTTTATGCGCATAAAATAAGATACATTTTGTTTGTATTTCAAAAATAAGCATAACTAAATTTCAATTCCCGTTGGTACGATATAGGAATTCCTCAATTTCCAATAATGATAAGAGTTGGGCTATTGTAATATGGTAATTAAAACCTCTATTTTAATCACGTCCAAATTTCTGTTTTCAAAATTCAAACAACTAATTTGAACTGTTCAACATGATCTTCATAATAAAATGTACTTGGAGACCAAATTTTATAGTTTTTTTAAAAAAAGTTACTATTTTTTTAGAATCTTTGAAAAATTACTGATTCAGAAAATTCCGAACAAAAAAAACAATGATTTTCAAAAATTCTACCAAATAAGCAAAAAGTTCCAAAATAAAATATAAATTTAATCTTCAAGCACATTTTAGTATAGATATCATGTTGAACGGTTTGAATTAACTATTTAAATTTTAAAATCGTAAAATATGGACACAAATTAAACGAGAGGTTTTAATTTCCATATTACCAAAGCGTCCTATATTCTAAAATACAGATGGCAGTGTATTTATCAGTGTTGTAAAAAATGGTCTTAACGGTCGATTAAACGTCCGTTTAATTATTAACAGCGGTCAAATCGTTATGAATACACTAATCGGAGGCTTGTTTGCGGATTTTTTTCCGATTAATTGTCCGATTATTCCAGATTATTCCGTTTATTTCCGTTTATTTCAGTGAATATTTATTTTCACATGCATTGCCTTTTTTGTGTGACTGTATGATAATAAGTTTTATAAATTCTGTATTGAAGTTTTATTTGTGTTTTGATATACATTCAATATTTTTTATATATATCTTTTCTTCTTACTTTTTTCGAAATTGATTAATTCTTTTATTATTTATATACTATATATTTTTCTTACTTACTGAGGTAAATTTTTCAATTAGTACAGCATGTTCATATATAGAATTAAGTTATTATTATCAATTCAATTTAGTGATTTTATGTTGGAATGTTTCATTTCTTTTATATAATATGTTATTATTATTTGAAAAGCTTAATTCTTGAATTTACTTTTTCATTAAATAAATGTGTTACCTACACATGTAAAATGCGTATATGTTGTTAAGAAGAAATAAGTGTAGTGCCAAGTTATAATAATAAAACTAAGTTAAATTAATTTTATTTGATAAGTTTGTTGAGTTAAATAAATCATTATGAATATATACACATAATTTTAATAAAAACAATTAATCATCCGCATAATTCCAATTAATCGACCGCATACCGATTAATCACTTGGTAATACTCCGTCCATCCGACAAACGCATTTCTTTATTTTTAACACTGATATTTTATTAAGTTCATTTTCTGACAAACCTACATGCTATTTCTGCCACACAAAAAATGCATTTTCTAACAATTACTATTGTTGCCTATAAATATCTCTCAAAACACTATTTAGGAATTCGGGAGAGAGAAGAGTTCAATCAGAGAGAGAGGGGAAAGAAGAATAATACGGAGACTTGGGAAAGAGAAGAGAGAGGTGTACGTTAGCATTGGTTGTACTACTAGTAGAAATATTATCGTTTAATTTTTGAATTCAAATCTTAACGAATGAATCACAATTGAACTCAGATCTTACCAACTTTTGATCGATCCAATTCAAACTGATCTACAATTCTATAGAGCTAGTTACTTGATCAAGTATCTTTTTCAGATAAAAGACCGATCTGAAAAGGTACTTGATCAAGGAACTAGATATATAGACCACCCTATCAAGTGTCTCTAGTTCCGCCTGTGTTTATGCACGCTAATTATCTTTATTAGAAAAAAATAATAATTGTATCAATAGTCCGTAAAGTATTATCATTTTACTGTTTGGGCTCTTATATGTATGAAAGTCCCCAATTTAAACCTTAAAAAATTTCAATTCCATGCCAACATTCAACTAATAATGATATCGTCACTTCAAGCTGATGACATGGCACAATAAAATAAAATTATGGTGAGAAATTTTCCGTCCTTTTTATTTCCAACAATTTTGTGAACGGTCCTTGAACATTTAGTAACATTTCAGTTTGGTCCTTGAAGTTCTATACTGACTTAAACAACCCTGAAGTTCTAAGAAAAGGGAGGTAGGGATTGATATGTCATGTCATCTCATGTTTGCAGTAATTAGAATTCATTTTTTATTTCAGACAGAAAATTCAGATTGTGAAATCTCCAGCTAGTAGAAATTGGACTGTGTAGTGGGTTTAATTTATGTATGTATTCAAGTGATCAATCTTTTTCTCTAATTATTATTCTTAATTGTTTATCATCATTTTGTTTATTTTCTCTAACGTTATTGATTCTATTTCATTAATTGGATTTGAAGTTTTATCTGACTTAATTTTTTAACTATCCATTTGAATCAAGTTTGTCTTAATACATTGTTCATGGTTATTTTGTTTTAAATTTGTTAGCATTTAATTATTTAGGTTTATTTGGTTTTACATTGTTAGTTTATATTTTATTACATTTAAACTAAAAGCTTTTTAAGCATTAGCAAAAAAAATATTATCTACTAAATTTGTTTTTAGATTAATCCTTTATTATTATTATGATTAATTAATTATTTGGAAAATTTTGGTTTTCACATAAATATATAATTAGTTATATTTTGCAGTAATACTTCGATCATATTCCTCTTTGTGTGCATGCTCGCGCTGCGCACACACACATATGTAAACACACAAACACACACATACTTTTAAATAGCTAAAAATAACTAATTTTTCCATAAAAATATCTTAATATTCAATATCTCCACTAAAACATAACATTTTTTTATTCTACTTCTTTGATTTATTTAACTTTTATTTAATTATTTTAAAAAATTAAATAGACGAATATACCCTTTCATTTCAAACCCTTACATCTCTCGAATTCAATCCATCTCAAAGTGGAGCGCACACATTCTAAGCGACGGATTCGAATCGGACGATCCCGATCCAAAACCCAAAAATTGAGTTAGTTTAGGGGATCCGGAGCCACATCTCTCTAGCTTGCATACTTCCTCTCTCTATGCCATCCTATTCCTACATATCTGACAAATTTTGCAAATTTGGAGCGAGACATGAATTTGTCTGCAATCTCATGAAATACATTGGAGTAGTGAAAGAAAAGGGCATTCCACAATCCGACCCAACTGTGGAATTCTGAGACGGGGCCCGCTTCCTTTAGGAATTCGTATCCTCGAAGTTAACTCAAATTTTGGGTTAAGATCTGGACCGTCCGATTTTCGCCTGTCTTCCGATTTAAATCTCAACTTTGGGAGAGTCATCAAGTTTGACTGACTCGGGAGATTTTTGAGAAACTGGGAGACATCTATTTTATTTTATATATATAATGTTGGAAGGAATTTGCACTGTTCATTCAGTGCTGTCTGAATCTCAGCCGTTAGATTTATATCGAAGAGATTTTAATAAATTGCGTACCTGCATCTGTTTAACTGGAAAAAATTTCATATATGAAACCTTTTTTTAAATATCATATTTTAATTAATTTGAATAAGATGTTTCTGGCATGCAACTCAATAAATATATACTCAGTGCTAAGGAGAGGATATTTAAATTAGCATTATGATTTATGGGAGCTCATAAACAGAGACTATCTCGAGGTGATTATTTTCATTATTATTATTATTATGATTATGATGATGATGATGATGATGATGATGATGATGAGCTTTCCTATTGTACGGCTTTGTAAATCACTGCATAGATTTATCTTATTATTAGTTTTGCTAAACTCTAGCATTTAAGGTAGCAATTGCTGCATAAGAACAAAATGAAGCTCCTGTGGATATATCTCAAGATGTCAGGAAACTGGCAAGGTAATCAATTAGGCTTATCATTTTTTGTTAGTTTATTATGAGAAACAATACTATTTCCATAAACAATGGACAGCATAAATTAGCTCCATTTACTCTTCCTTAATTTCTCAATTATATGTATGTATTGCTGCACAAAATCATGTTTTTTTTAAAAACAAAAAGAGGCCAAGATGGTAACATATCAAATCAAGGTCAAGCTCTACCTAATAAGGTACTTAGTCAATAAAACATGTTTAAATCCATACATGTTCCTCCATATTTATCAAATTCTTGAGCGAAACATCCAAAACATCCTTAAAATTTATGCATTTAGAATTTGGAACCCTATCTATGCATGGTATATGTTTCAAGATTGCAGTTATATCCCGGGATAATTTTCCATCTTATTTGAGGTAAAGTTCACAAGCGAAAGACCAATTATTATTCATAAGATTTAATTTTGTCTAAACCGAAGAAGAGAAAAGGAAATAAAAATATAATGATTTTTCCTTTCTACTATTATTTTCTGAAGCTTACTCCATATTTGACCAATATAACTGAATTCAGGATTCCTCACCTTACAATAATTACAACAGCTTACAAGGATGAGCATATATTGTAATTAGAACAACGCACAAAGATTGGAATCCCTGGGAGCTCGGAACTGGGAATTTTGACGCCTCGAGTTGTGCTACCTGCCAATGTATGAAGTGACATACAAGGTAACATAGTAATTCTGATATTTTTCGTTCATTTATTTTGTTTATGTGTTATAACAAAAGTCAGTTTTTACTCTATATAAATGATTGCTTATTTCAATGCTGATTGTCAAATTACTGATGGTGTCAAGTAGTGGTAGAGATGGTGCTTCACCAGTACACATTTTTTATAGTGATTAATTTGCAAAAAGGTGGCTTCATATTAGTGTGGTCCTAATGTTCTGTGCAAAGAAAGTGCGCCAAAATAATTGTAAAATTGAAATCCTTGCAATTCGATCCAGTGCCAGCCAGGTGTGTACCAATGCATTGTTACCTTGTCATACGTTAAACCTTTTTCATTTATCTGAAATGACTTCTTAGTTCAAAACTTTTTGAGAACTTTTAGGTGATTATAAATGTTTTTAGAATTTACATGATACACAATCATAGTAACTGTACATTCTGATATGCTTGTCTTGGACATGATTGTAATAAAGTGTCGTGTTATTACTGGCTTCGAGTTTTCAAGAGATCTTTAAGTTGTGGTAAAATATCTGCAGGATTTTGAAAGAAAAAATGGCAAGTAGTGAACAGTGATGATGGTGTTGTGTACACCCATAAGAATCTTCTTTTGCAATGCTACTTGGTAAACTCAAGTCTTATCACTCTTTTTCATCAACATTATCATTCACATAGTTTAAATCATAGCCTAGGGAACCAAGTAAATAAAAATAAGCATTTAACTTTTTGTTTTTGTTTTAGTCACTATCGTTCATGCTTATTGAGAGATGAACCAGTGCAATAACAAGAACTGTTGGTATGGTGCAACATGATGTTAAATTCTTTATTCCAGTGGGTATAGTGCAAAATTCATAATTTCGAGGGTGGATGTGCAAAATTAATTTCGCTATTGTTTTAAGTAGCAGCAATTGAATCTTTTTCATATAATGTTTTGTATGAATCGTATGAAATCTAAGCACACTATGTAAAATGCAATACAGAACAATATTTTTAAATACTTTTGCGTTTATTCTTCAATTTTTTTCATATATGATAAAATGAACTCATAAGCTTCATGGAACTAACTCAAGGGACATTAAAATGTTCCAAACTGCATACTTTTGCATGTTTAGATTTCAATCTTTCCAGCTTCTATGAGTTACTATTGAATACTTCTTCACCGACCTCGACAACCGCTGCCGAAGCAATGCGAGGCCCGCCTCTAGTGATACTATTGTTATTCATTTTATTATATATATAATTAATAATAAACAACCGTGAATAAAGAACTGCACCATGCTATAAAGAATAAAATAATAACATAAACAAAATAAACGGGTGCTTATAGCACAAAAAAAAAGAAATCAGTAATGTAAAATAATTTTTGGGCTTATTTTGGTTGAAGCCCTGGGGTCAGCTGGCGTTAAATTATTTCTTGCAGTAATGTAAAATATATTTTTGGGCTTATTATTGAACTTACATTGTGAACTTGTAAATTGATTTGCTATTCAGATGTATGGTTTTGTTGGGCTTATTATATCCGTCTTCTTCAATATGTGATCAATTTAACACCATATCTCTATCTCATTAAATGCGTTTGACTCGTTCGCATTGGCCTATTCAACGTTGGCAACTCCTCAGTGTCAAGTGTCAACTGTCAAGGAGCTGCTAGACTTGCAAAAGTGTCTTTGGTATAATTCCAAGCTAATTAATAACAAACATCTTCGCCTCCATTTCCCTTTTTTCTTCATCCTCAACTAAAACTAAAACACTCCTTAAACCACTTTGGGTATGAGCTCACATATATATATACATGTCATGAGGCGCCGACTGTTATACTTTAGTTACAGTCTGCTACTCATTTTTCTATTTACTACCTCATTGGGTAGTTGGAGATCAATCATCTACAACAACAAAGGGCACGCTGTCACAAACAGGATCGCTCTCAGACGGCAAACATTGATTTCCTTAACACACAGTTGAGCTTGGTTTCGTCAGCCTCAATAGGTCAAGTTATCGCTATGTCGGGAGATGGTACCACAAAATTGCATACCTAACCCTAGTTTGGATGCAATCGAATAACCCATTGGTAGACAAATCTTGGGTTCTGTTATTCAACAATAATGGGAAATAGTAATACTGATGTCAGAGGGGGTTCTTTTACAGTTGCTTATGGCTTGGGCAGAAATAATGTTGAGGCAACAATATTGGATTCTGGGAATTTGGGTGAGAGAAATAAGCAACTTATCTAGTATTATTTGGCAGAGCTTTGACTATCCGACAGATACTTGGCTTCCAGGCATGAAGCTGGAGTTATAGAGGGGCAAAACCGGTTGATCACTTCATGGAGAAGTTCTATTGATCCAGCAGCTGGAGTTTTTCATTTGGTCTAGATCCAAAAAAGATGGGAACATTTTTATCTGGAAAGAGGATAAGGTTATCTGGACCGGTGGGGGTTGCAAGAGATTCTTGAATTTCCGGCTTCATTTTAATTTTGTTTCAAATTCTGAAGAGATGTATATACATACTCCACTAATTTTAGTATAAGGTTTGTTATTGATTACAGTGGAACAAGTAAAGCGCTAGGTTGGCTAGATTCACCTCATGATCAGTGGATTTATATTGGGCTGAGCCGCGTACAGGCTGTGATGTGTATAACATGTGTGGAGCGTTTGGTTTGTGCGATTAATAATCTGCCTCATTG
>JAJGRW010002744.1:0-55050 GCA_025461045.1 Carex parvula
TTTTAGGCAATTATGATCTCAAATAAAACTTTTGTGCTCTCCAAACTTAAATTTTCAGATCAAGAAAATCAACGAAAAATCAACGAAAAAATCATCATCAATTCCTATTCTCTCTAGATCCTTAAAGACCTAATCCTTCGGCATAGGAAGGCTCTGATACCATTTGTTGGGGGATCTTAAAGGCCAAACAATTACGCCTTATCTAGAGATCAAACAATTACATCTCATCTAGGGGTCAAACACTTACACCCCGGGGAAGAAGAAACAATCCCCATCTTAAACCTAAGGACCGTCCTATGCCAAAGATACCCGAAAACATAATCTATGTGCGGAATTATACCTGATTCCATGCCGTTTGCCATGAAATATCCAAAGTCTTTAGCAAGCCGTCTCCGTGAGCGCGAGACAAGTCTTTAATGGCAAGAAGTCCTTCTCGCCTTTGTGGTTGGGTTGTGGATGAGATCTTCCAAGGCAACAAGATACGCCCTTGAGAAATCCTCTCCAATTTCCTTATGGATCTCTCCTCTCAATTCTTTAATGGAGGAAGAAGGGAGAAGGCACTCAAAAATTCTCCCTTAGAAAAATAACCACTTTTCAGAATTATGAGTTGAGTTGGTTATTTTGTGCCTTGGGGACCAATCCTAATATATAGTAATATATATGGTTATCTGCCAGTATTTTGTGCGACTGCATCAAAAACCGTGCTGTCACATCAAAAACCGTGTGGCCCACACAAACCTCTTAAATGGCAGTTTTCTTAATTACAAATTTCAGATCAGTCCATCAATGATTGGATATTTGCCTAAATTATTCTACACATTTATGGACCACATCCTATTAAATACATAGATTGTCTAATGTCTTAATTCCATATTATATCACTTTAATTGTGACAGTCATATTGACAGTATACAATTCATAATTATATTACATATATGCTCAACGTTGGATATATGATCCAACAGTAATAGCTTACCGCTATTACCGCTATGCGCTTCGCGCTATTGCTACCGCTATGCTACATGAGTTTCTTTTTGCGATTTACCTTTTGTTCTTATTTGTGATGCTACATGGTCTGCTATGATAAGTATTTTAAACCAAACTATGTGCTTATGTTCCTATTTGTGATTTAGTCTCTCATTCTATATCAGAAAATATTCAAATATTAATTCTTTATTTTGCTTGCTCTTTGTCTAGTATTCACTTGTAAAATTATTGCCGTTCGTTTCAATTGAAAGCTAATTTGGTTATTATAATATATAAAATGTTCAAATAAGTATACTTACTTCATTTCGCTTGTAAATTAATTGCTCTTTGTCTATTATAATCAATAATACTATCAAGTATGAACTATTTGGTTGTTACCCCAATTCTTTAACATTGATCATGTTGATAATTAGTAGAAATATAGAATATAAATTTTGAGAAGAAAAAAACGCTATGTATGATAGCTTCCGCTATAGCTATGCTATTCGCAATAGCTTTTTTTTTTATCTCCCCGCTATGCCGCTATAATCGCTATTTAGAACCTTGATCCGGAAAGAAGCAATTAGCAACGTTCGTAAATAATTCAAGGTCACAAGCAACGTAGACTTCACCAAAACTAATTGATGAACCAATCAAATTGTCGGAAAGACTCAATTAATTATTTTGACGTCCAATCAAAATTACACTGCAGCATGTGCTTTCTGTTGGAGTCTCACGGCAACATTAAATATGGGGACCTCAAACATAAATACTTCAATTATTGAAGTATGGTGGGGACATCGGGACTCTCTGCATGGCTCGGGAAAAAAGAAATGGAATAGTACATAGACAGTGGGTGTATGGACACTGTGGAAGAAGAGGAATCGGAGGATATTCTCTCACGAACGAAGACAAGTGCACAGTTTAATAAATGAAGCCCCCCAAGAAACATTACAATGGGAAACCAGTTGTTAAAAGGAGATGTGTGAAAGGAAGAATGGGCACGGATGATCAAGAGCCAGATCATTCACAGTGTGGCTTAATGTTTCACTAGTACAAAAAACCTCTTCACCGACCCTCAATCACCGACTGTTTAATATTTAACAGTCGGTGTAGAGACTGCTAGTAAAATCGTAAATAAGAAGAACCTCAACACTGACTGTTCTATTACAAAAAACCGTCAGTGAACCAACACCGACTGTTTTTTAAAAAAACAGTCGGTGTTGCTCATACCCTACACCGACTGTTTTTTAGAAAAAACAGTCGGTGTTGAGCAGTCACCAACACCGACTGTTTTTTAAAAAAACAGTCGGTGTTGCTCACACCCTACACCGACTGTTTTTTTAAAAAAACAGTCGGTGTTGAGCAGTGATTTACTGACTGTTTTTTTTTAACCGGCGGTGAATTTTTACGTTCCCGGTTTATCACTCTCGATCTACCGCGAAATTTTTCATTTTCACTTCTAAAATTCATTTCCCTCTTCTTTTAGCGATCGCGATCTCCCATAAACCCCAAAATTTGAGTCAGCTTCGATCTCCCAAATTCATTTCCCTCTTCGTTCCCAATTCATCTCCCAAATTCATTTCCCTCTCCCAAAATCGCGATCTGCCTCAGCCTCCGTCGAGCACCCGAGCACCCACCTTGCTGCCTCGCCCCGCACCCGAGCACCTGAGCAAAAACCCCGCCTTGCTGTCCTTCTCGTCAATCAAGTTTGGAGCGCCTTGCTGCCTCGCCCCGCCCCGCCTGATTCTTCTTTTTGTTTAATTTTTTTTTCTAAAGTTTCATTTCTAGCTTGTTTGGGAGTCAAGGCTCGGTTGTTGTTCTTGTTTTCTAAACTATAAATTATGCTATATCTTTGCAAATAGTGGTCAATAGCAGCTTTTTTTTGCAAGACCTATTCTAATTCAGGTCAATAGCGTGAAGAATTTTAGGTTTTTTTTTGCAAGACCTATTCTAATTCAAGTCAATAGCGTGAAGAATTTTAGGTTTTTTTTGCAAGACCTATTCTAATTCAGGTTTTTTTTGTATGGCAGAAAGGTGCTCCGAGAGATGGCTTCAGGTGGAAGAGATGCAGAACGAGTAAAGTTGAAGCTAGAAATCAGAGTTGAGGTAAAATACATTCCAGGGTACTAAAATCTCAGATTTTGTTGTGGGTACAATAGCTGTACCAGCCAGTCACCAACTTCGTCTCAGATTTGAAGAACTCTGTATTAGTTTTGTTTCATCGTTTCTTTTTGTGCTTAACTAGTTTTTGTTATGTCATTAACTTCTGAGGCCACATCTCAAAGTGGGATATAGTGGAGTAATAAGGGCTAAGCTCTTCCCATGTGACAGTGGGGATATAGTGGAGTAATCAGGTCCAGGCTCCCTATTTCTTGACCTGTTGGCAGGTTGGGCTGGACCAAACTACTTGATTATGCCTACTCAACCATTTTCTAGCCCTGATTATATTCACAACTCACAAGTTGTCTTGCATTTTTCCTTTTTGCTTGGTTTTAATTATCTCTTGTGAAATAGGCTGTTGATTATGATAAAGAGGGCTCAGTCCTGCGTGTACGTGGCAAGAACTTAACAGAGAACGAGCATGTAAAGGTTTGTTTTAGCCATGTTTTTAGACATCATATGGTTCCTGGCTTGAACTTATTTTCATGTCTATTCCACTTCTTTTTCTTGGCTTGTGTTTTTTGTTTTACAAGCCTGAAGGAAGATTGATGGTACTGTTGGCACTGTAAGGTTGTAATAGAACGATTTTAGGAAGTTTAATTTTTGTATCGAGTTCGTCTTTTGTTTGATGCAGATTGGGCAATTTCATACTTTGGAGTTTGAGCTACATAGGCCTTTTGTAATAAGCAAGGTAAGAGCATAGTTAGTTCCACTTTTCTTGAATAATTTGAGAAAAAAAAAAAAGTTTAGTTGCTAGTAGAACTATACTCTCATATTAAGTTATTGTAAGTTCATATGATTAGCTTGATCTTACTATATCTTATTTGTGTAAAATGTTATTCAATTTAGAAACAAGGTCATTGAAAAAAACTACCTCTCGGTTAGTGCATGTGTGTTTGATTGATTTGTTCATAACATATAATGGTGCACTTTAAATTGATTCCTTTGTGGGATACATTCTTTTTGAGAAACTTTATTTTTTCTTTTGTAATTTTGTTAGGAAATTTGGGATTCCATTGCACGTGATATTCTCCATCAAGCAAGTGGTAAATGATCAGCAAATACCTTTAATTATTTGATAAGCATTCCCTTTGTCCAATTTATGTTTTACCTGTGGTTTGCACATATGAATCAGCGTCAATTGAGGATTTTAATATGAAACCTTTGCCCTCTCCTCCTCCCCCCCATCCCCCCCTCAAAAAAGAAAAGACATTATTATATGAAACCCGGCCAACAGTATTATGTGTTCTGGGTCCTGCAAATGGTATTGTAGTACTGAATACCTCTTCCTAAATAATAGAAAGTGACTTGTTGTATTTTCAAACTTCTTTTCTTGTTTGATGATTATTATGTATTCATCTAATTTAGATCCCGCTGCTAGTGCTGATCTCTCTGTTATTCTGATGCAAGAAGGTCTTGCGCAGCTCTTCCTGATTGGCCGGAGGTAAGCTGTATGTGCTGTTGTCAGTATGATCCAGATTCCGAACTGGTAGCTCGCAAATGTACCAGTAAGGTGAAGGACAAAGAAACAAAGAGAAACAAAGAGTTGTATAGCTAAGATATCACTAAATGGTTGTTTGGTAAAGTAAAATGACTAATTAGGTGTGAATTTAATAAGTTTGGCATATGATCCAGATTCCTGATTGGCCCTGCCACTGCTGGTTACGAATCGGTATGTTACAATCCGCATCAGTCCATGCATGGATCTGTTACTTCATTTATGTACCAGAACTGTGTCGATATTGTATGCATTGTGACCTGGTACCGTTGATCTTGTAAACCTGTACGCATTTAATAGTAATAGTTGAATCTTTGAATTTCTTGTGAGTACGAAGATCAGCAGAGGTTCTGAATGGAAGGAACTAAAATACCAACTGGTAAAAAAAAAAGAACAATGTTGACAGCTGTTCGATATCTCCACACTTGATTTAATGTTTGATTTTGTATCTTCTCTATTGTATTTGTTGTTCCTGCTGCTACTTTCTGGGATTGTTGATGAATCTTATGCTGTCTTAGGAAAGCTGATTGGTACTGAACTGGTTCCATTAATTTGAGCTTATACCCACCAGGTACAGAAACATGTACAAAATGCATGTTCAGTCCAACCAGAACCGATTGGTACTTGTGTACATGTACAAGTAAACCTGAGTTGATTGGACTTATTTTTGTAACTAAAAGTCTCTAGGGTTTAATCATATATATGTAATATTTTCCTAAATTACCCCTTGCATCCAGTGTGACTGTGTCAGGAAACAAATTTCGGTCATTTTCATATGACGCAGTGTACTTATTTGCATGCAGGAATGGCGCTTGTAGCAGTGGTGAGCTATGGACTGTGCATATACGTGTTTGGATTTATAAATAAAGAAGAAATGAAGTTCTCATAGAATTTAACATAAATTGTTATTGTATGTTCCCTTTGATGTATTTTTCTTTGATGGACCTCCATGCGAATATTATTGGGCTTATTTCTTAAATAGCAGTATGCAATAAATTATCAGAACCGCTTTTCATTTACACCTTAATATATTTCCATGAAGTTAGACAGAAGAAATAATATATGTTTTAAGCTTTTTTATTGATTAAACAATCTTTTATTAAGAGGTGAAGAATTGAAGATGCAAATACCGACTGTTTTTTCAAATACCGACTGTTTTTTCAATTTTTTTTTATTAAACAAATACCGACTGTTTTTTCAAAAAACAGTCGGTGTTGGGCGCCTACACCGACTGTTTTTTCGAAAAAACAGTCGGTGTTGGGCGCCTACACCGACTGTTTTTTCGAAAAAACAGTCGGTGTTGGGCTCCTACACCGACTGTTTTTTCGAAAAAACAGTCGGTGTTGGGCGCCTACACCGACTGTTTTTTCGAAAAAACAGTCGGTGTTGGGTGCCTACACCGACTGTTTTTTCAAAAAAACAGTCGGTGTTGGGTACCTACACCGACTGTTATTCACCCGTCAGTAAAGATTTATCTATACTGTCACCGCCATCACCGACGCCTCAATAACAGTCGGTAAAAGGGTTTTTTAACAGTCGGTGAAGGGGTTTTTTGTACTAGTGTTTATTTACTAGTTGAGATGTATAAACTTTAATTAGAACTCTTGTAAATAACATTTTTTATCAATATATTGCCAGCTAGCTACTTGCCAGCGGTCCTTAAAAAAACAAAATTAATTAGTTTTCGACGGCAGCATTAATTTGAGATGGAATACGACTGAATGAGAGAGATGGCGGTCAATGGGAGGCAAAAGGGAAGTCAAGAGAGGCAACTGATTAATTATAATTAAAAGGATTTGCTTGATTAGGGTTATTGAATGAAAATTTACAAACAGACCTAAAGTTTCAAGTGCATGAGCGAAAGGTCCAAAATATTTAATGGAAATTCATACTATTCCGTTTTTTTAATTAATATTATATATTTGTATGTTTAGTTTAGACAAATTATCACCGAAGCTGTTATAATTATTTTTTTATAACATAGAACTTTTGTTCAAAAAACCAGTAATTTTTTTATTAAAAAAAGTCTTGTAACAATTGTAATTTATAATGAATCACTACTACCTACAAAACATTAACCATACACGGCATATCATACACGGTTGCGATAAAAATCTAAATTAACAGTGTGTATAGAGAGGAGCCGCTCGTGTGAAAATGAGCTCAATCTTACACCCACAGTCATTTAAAACACAATCGTGTACGAAAGACGCATATATTTCACTAGTACAAAAAACCCCTTTACCGACTGTTAAAAAACCCTTATACCGACTGTTATTGAGGCGTCGGTGATGGCGCCGTCATTATAGGTATATCATTACTGACGGGTAAATAACAGTCAGTGTAGGCAACCAACACCGACTGTTTTTTCAAAAAAACAGTCGGTGTAAGTCTTCAAAACAGTCGTAATTAGTCCTAAAAACAGTCGTTGTTGATTTTATAACCGTCGGTGTTGATATAAAATTTTGGCATGATTCTATTTGTATCGGGGCTAGCCTCCATATTTTTGCTAGCAATATATTACTATTCGACATTTATTGAACAATTCCAAAAATCATCCTTTTTTTGACAGAAACATTTTAAAGACCAACAAGCAAGTGTTCGCCCGAGCCTGTATCAACTAATTACAAAAATATTGTACAACACGTACAATGCTATTCTAAGTTTTTCCTACTAACAATTTTCTATGCATTCTTCCTGTATTATATCCCCAATCGTGTTTTGAATTAGTACTAGTACATACCCTTAAATACAGGATTTGTTCTACAAATGCTTGCTCCATATTCCTCATATTCTGCCTTTGTATGACATGCCTAAGAGGAGAAAAGAAATCAAAATGATGTTAATAAAACAATGAACAATAGTTCTTCAGAAGCAGAAGAAAACAAAATGTGGATCATTGCACAAATCCCTTCATGTGACAACTATTATAAAAAAATGGTTCTCTGGAAAGCTATGTTCATTATGTCAGGACAAGAACCATTATGATTTATGACTTGTAGCAATCCTATCCTAAAGAATTATATTGTCTTATATTTTATAACATTTTGGTAGGTGTCATGTTTGGTCAGGATTTATCAAGAACTACCTTCACACTACCAGAAATATTATATTGTCTACCTATGAAAGATGTTAGTAAATGTTGCTGTAGTACCAAACAACATAGCTATAAAATGATAGACATGAAATACCCCATAAAATTCAGCAGTAGAAGCAAGCACAGAACCTCCGAACCAAACTGCATATCTCTGGATAGGATGGTTCGCCACATTGACTTCAATTGGTTGAGACTATACAAAAAAGGTAAAAAGAATATTCAAATATCGTTAGTTTAATTGAGAGTTTTTACTCTTTACCATTAAGAAAACGCAAGGAAACAATCTTACTTTTACATCAGGTCCAAGCCGGGCACTAGCTGCTCGAACCCTAGTGTCTACTATCTTTTTCAAGTCCCTCTGCAATCTTCTGTGGAAGTCCTTGAACATGGTCGATCCCCCCGACAATACAATATTCTGAAATAAATGCTGCTTATTAATAAGATAAATGTATATTGACTTAAGATTTTGAATAGGATACTGACGGGATTTTGACTTCAATTTGTTCTGATTTCAGAACTAGAGTTAGTGTTTAAAAGCGACATGTATGTTCAGATATATTTGTATTATTATAAATGTCACAAGATAAGAGCCAAAAGTCAAAGAACCCATAGTAGCAAAAAGAAAAGATTTGATTCCTTGCAGCAAAAGCAATTAGGGTTTACAGGTTTGACACAGTAAAACCATAACTACTTTTGGTGATTGACGTACCTTATACAGAGCCCTTCTTGTGTCAATTGGTGAAGACTGAATGCATTTATCAATTACAGCAGGTAAAGGATTCGTGAAGTCGCTATCATAAATCTCCGGAGAGAAGAATATCTTTGTACAAAAATACAAAAGTGTAAGGAAGATATGCTAAATAGACAAATTATATTACTGCAAGAACAACACGGGGACTTTTGTATCCTATCTATACTTAGAAACAAAAGATTCTAACAAAAAATAATGATAAAAGAGCTGTACAGCAACTATCAAAACAAAAGAAAAATCCAAGGAAGAAATAAAAAAAGAAGAAGCAAACTGCACCTCGGGACCCATGAAACGCTCATATCCAATATCGCATGTGTATGATGCCCCAGTCTTTGGTTTAACACCGGTCCATTGCTTAATGTACTTGGAGGGTTCTCTGTCATGTTTATTGAACTCCTGAAAGAAAAGGCAAATGACTTCTATTTTCAGCAAAAGCTTTGTAACTCAAACAAGCCAGATAACAAGTGTTTGTTCTCTACTATTCATTTCTATTGTACATTCTTAATACCATACTCCATAGAAGAGTGCATAACTTTAGAGCTTTTGTGAAAACAAGAAGAAGATAACTTCTGATTATATATGGTCACTTTAATAGAAGTAATAGTTTCCCTAAATACCCTATAAAAAGCAACATAAAAAATCTACAAGTAAAATAGCAGAAAAATCCAGTTCTATAAAAGACAATGAAAGAAAAATGAAGTAAAAGAAAACTGTAAATATTAACATTTGAATGTTGGCAGAAATCATAAACCCTTGAACCCTGAATGTTGGCATTCACTGTTTTACCTCAGGTCAATCTGAATCTAGTAACATCTGACAACAAAAGGCTTGAGTGCCTTAAATGAACCCATGCTGAACAAAAAGAGGAGAAATTTCTGTTTTAGAAAAAGATGCCTTCTCAAGTGGAACTGATTCTTGTGGCCTTGTCCTCAGTTTGCACAACGGATTCCTCCACTGGAATAATGCACATTTCCATCATATTCTAGCCTACCCAAAACTAACTGAGGAATTCAATAAAGTCTAAATATTCAACCAAATTCGTCTTTCTAATTCCTTGCACCAGGAAAGGGGGAATTCACCTTGCTCCTGTACCACAATACTGGTACAAACGACAAGCAGATGAAGCATCTCTTACGGGTGTTGCAGTCTAATTCTATTCAAATAAAAAAAATTACACTTTATCCTGATTTCTTCTATTGGACAAACTCAGCAATAAAAGGGTACTACCGGCGTAGTAATAATAGAATAACAAAAAGAGAACATATTTCAAGAAAAATAGGCAGTAGTTTGAGCAAACAGCAACGAATTAGATGCCATACCATTTCATCTCGTTTGAGAAGAGGTCCATGAAGGAAATATAGGGCTGAGCTAGAAGAAGAGAGCTGTTTCTTTATCTCCTCCAAGTTGTTCTCAGTCTCCCCTTCCTTCACCCTCATAAAAAAAGAGAGAAAACTCCTTTCTTTTCAGCTCAATTTTGATCTAATTTTGTAAAAAAAGAAGAAAAAAGAATAAGAGCGACTGGCCCAAGAGCAACACATACCGCTGGAGTTCCGTTGAAACCCTTGATTGTAAAGACTTGGAATTAGAGAACTAGAGAGAGATTTTTGACTTTTTTTTGGTTGAGAGAGAGGGAGAGAGGACGAAGGTGAGAACACGTCTGATGTTTGGCCGGATTTGCTAAAGATCGACGCTCCAGCGGGGCGAGGTTTTTGCTCAGGTGTTCCAGCAAGGCGCTCCAGCGGGGCGAGGCAGCAAGGCGAGGCAGCAAGGCGCTCCAAACTTGACTGACGAGAAGGACAGCAAGGCAGGGTGAGGCAGCAAGGAAGGCTCGGGCGCTCCAGCGGGTACTCGAGTGCGGGTGCTCGGGTGGGTGCTCCGGTGCGGGTGCGGGTGCGGGTGCTCGGGTGCTCGGCGGAGGCAGAGGCAGATCGCGATTTTGGGAGAGGGAAATGAATTTGGGAGATGAATTTGGGAAGAGGGAAATGAATTTGGGAGATGGCAAGGCTGACTCAAATTTTGGGGTTTTTGGGAGATCGCGATCGCAAAATGAAGAGGGAAATGAATTTTAGAAGGGAAAACGAAAATTTTCGGAAGAGAATCACTGACTGCTCAACACCGACTGTTTTTTACAAAAACAGTCGGTGTAGGGTATCACCAACACCGACTGTTTTTTAAATAAACAGTCAGTGTTGGTGACTGCTCAACACCGACTGTTTTTTAAATAAACAGTCAGTGTTGGTGACTGCTCAACACCGACTGTTTTTTACAAAAAACAGTCGGTGTAGGGTATGAGCAACACCGACTGTTTTTTAAAAAAACAGTCAGTGTTGGTGACTGCTCAACACCGACTGTTTTTTCTAAAAAACAGTCGGTGTAGGGTATGAGCAACACCGACTGTTTTTTTAGTCGGTGTTGATTCACTGACGGTTTTTTGTAATGGAACAGTCAGTGTTGAGGTTCTTCTTATTTACGATTTTACCAGTAGTCTCTACACCGACTGTTACATATTAAAACAGTCGGTGGTTGAGGGTCGGTGAAGGGGTTTTTTGTACTAGTGTTTGTACACTGTTTGTTAATACTAAACTGTGTGTGATATTGGACGATCATGCACGGTTTTAGTGAGAAACACTGTGTATGATTAGTACCAATCTCCAAACACGGTTTTGTATTTAGAAACCGTGCACACTTTGTTCTCCCTCTCTCAACCAACCCTTTCTCAAAATTAATTTCTTGAAGGGATGCCCCCTCACTATGCGAGCATTTTCATGTACTACCCCTTCAATTCAATTTAAGTCATGCCCCCTCTGCCTTGTCTCTTCATTTTCTCTCTTATCCCTCCTCTTCGTTTTTGTATCATAATAATGTTGAGCTGTTCGGATCGACTATTTAAACTTTGAAGACGGATATAAGAATCTAATGCACGGAACGATCCGCACATTGCAAAATACCATAGCCTCACTCATTGTTTAATATTAATCTCTAATTTTAGAGAATATCCCAATTGAGTTTCAAGTTTCAAGTTTCAACAGATATCCTGCTTATCCTTGCTCTTCTCCATTTAATTGTTTATCCAGTGCCTCCAGTGCACTGTATCCTTACTTCGTTGGTGATGTATTTATTTGTTCACAGGAGAGCATAATAACAAGTGGTCCCCAACCATTAATTATTTCGTTGGTGACCTTACCTTATTAGTTCTGTTTAGCGGACCCCACTCACCAGAGTCTCGCATTATCTTACCATCTCTCTCTTGATTCTCTTTCTTTTATTTCTCCTATTTATCTCGGTCCAGATCCGGAGTAAAGATTTAACAGATCAGTTTTACCTTCATGAAGCGCACGGACTATAGAATCAATGCAGCTCTGCATATGGTTTTTGCGCTGCATGAAGCGAAAACTACTCTGTTAAGTCTTGATCCTAGATGTGGCCCAAATTTAGTGTAAAGTTCCCTAAAGTAAAGGAAATTTTGCTTTTATATCTGCACCGTCTGATCAGAATCTGGACCATTTCGGTCCGGCTTAGAATGCACTTCCTCTTTATATAATCGTGCCAAAATAGATTGGACGGTCCGATCCGAATCCAAACTCAGATCTGTACCGTTTGATCAGAATTCGACTTCATACCTTTATTATCATTTTTTTTTTTCTTTCCTGTTTTGCTCGGCCCAGATCCGGCCCAAATGTTCCCTTCTCCTTTCTCCGAAATCGAATAGCGCCATTGCTGTCTCCTCTCTGCTCTCTCCCTCCGCCAGTACAGGTATCACTTCCATTTTTCATTTTTCTCTTTTTCTCCCTCCTTTTCGATTCAGTAATCAGCTTCATCAATCCCTATCCTGATCTTGTTGGTTACAGTATTGCAAATTTGAATTGATGTTAAACCCTAGCTAATTATTAATTCTTAAAATTGTTTACTTCTTTACAAGTCTAAAAAGCACAAAAAAGAGCAAAGAAAAATGGAGTTCTGTCCATGGTGTGGTTTGATGCTACAAATCGAGCCGGCAAGAGGTGGCCGTAATTTGTCTCTCTCCTGCCCGGTTTGCCCCTATTACTGCATCCCTGTATCCAAGGTTATTTTATTAAATTGTTTTTTTGTTTTTTTTTTATGTTTGTTTATAAGTTTGGTTGGTGTTTGATTCTTTGAATTTGGTTCAGATTGAGAAGGAGATTGCAATTGTTAAGAAAGAGGTTGAACCGATCTTCAGTGGCGCTGATGCCATGAAATTGGCACCCAAAACAAAAGGTAAGTTTTTTTTTTGTGTCAGTACTGTTTGGTTTATATTAGAAATTGTGACGAAATTGAAAGAAAGATTTCATATTTCATTAATTAATTTCTCATGATTGTACAAGGCTCAAAGAGCCATTACTGTTTTTTTTTTCTGTATATGCTAACCTTGCTTTTTCCATTTTTGGCTGAGTCAGGAAGAATAGGGTTTAATTGATAATAGTTACATTTGATTTGCTAAATGCACCAAGAACTTGCATCTCCAACAGTATCATACTGATTAGGTCATTTTATTAGTAGTTTTTGCATCAGGAAATATTGTAATCCTTTGTACTGAATCAAGTATAATGATCTGATTAGGTCATTTTATTTGTAGTTTCTGCATCAGGAAATTTTGTAATCTTTAGTACTGAATCAAGTATATGTGATTTGATATCTCATGTTTGGTATCTATTAGGAATTGTGATGAAATTGAAAGAAAGATTTCATTAATTAATTTCTCATGATTTTACAATGTTAAAAAAACTGTTACTTTCTTAATTCCGTATCTGGTAATATTGATTTTTCCATTTTTGGCTGAGTCAGAACAATAGGGTTTTATTGGTAAAAGTTACATTTGATTTGCTAAATGTACCCAGAACTGGCATCTCCAACAGTATCATACTGCATCAGGAAATTTTGTAATCTGTAATACTGAATCAAGTATATATGATTTGATATTTCATGTTTTTTATTTCTTTCTAAAGACATAGCATATTCAGGGCAAGTATATGTGTGTACTTTGCTAATAATGTTATTAATAGTAAGGGGGGAATTTTATGCATACCCCTCAAAAATTTCGAAATTATGTATTTCCCCTTCTAAAATTCTAATCCTCACAAATTTACCAATTTTATTGTCTTTTCTATTAAAACTCATTTAAAATTTTTAAAGTACCCATTTTAACCTTTATGAAGAAAAATAATAAGTAGCATGTTTAGGGTTTAGTGTTTTCAGAAAAATGTCTGTCTTCTAATTGGTCAATTTTCGAGGGCAAATATTCTATCATTCTGATGCTTAGAGGGGAAATACATAATTTCAAAGTTTTTGAGGGGTATACGTGATATTCCCCCTAATAGTAATTACCGGTTGGTGTTTTTTATTTTTGTTGTTTATATATGTTGTTATATACTCCTCTTACTCTTGTTAACTTTGAATTTGTTGTAGCAACATGTCCGAGGTGCCACAATGGCGAGGCATACTTCAAGCAAATGCAAATCCGGTCGGCCGACGAACCCATGACCACCTTTTACAAATGCTGCAATGACAAGTGCCACTATGACTGGCGTGAGGACTAAGATTTTGCTCATAGTCTCAGTTTTGTTTCCTTTTCCTTTTTTCACTCATTCATCTGGTAAATTGGAGGGTGAGTGTGTGTGTCTGTGTGTGACAGAGAGAGAGTATCTTGAATTTTTTTTTGTTGTGAGATAGTGTTGATTACTGTGCTGTCTTTTTATATAGTTGGTTAGAAATTCCTAGATAAACAAACTGATAGTCTACTCTTCGAAAAAGGTTTTATTACAACTCGAAAGATGTTTTAAGTCATCTCTTAATTGGGTCGGATGCTAATAATGTAGCATCCAAGATTATTGTCTCAGTATAAATATAACTGTTCACTGATTTCTACAATTAGACTTTTGTATTTTGTGCTCCTCCCGTACCAGCAGATCTACAGCTTGATTTTCCCAAGTGGGTTACTATGTATTGGGGTAATTATTGGACTTGGTAATAGTAACAAATTGAATTTATCTTTAAATTCAATTTGTTGATGTTCCTTTTACTACTTATGCAGATCAATAACTTTGTATACTATAATTGGAAAAAAAATGTAAATGTGGAGACAGGATTTGTGCATGCAAGGTGCTTGAGGAAATGCCTCTCTTTGCCAATTTCATTAGAGAACATTTTATGTCTAGTAATGCATACATCAAACTAAATGGGTTTTATGTATGTGGTGTACCAACTCTATACCATCTTAAGTGTGTTTCTTGTATTTTATATTTTTTGGCATTTGTTGGGGACACAAAATGTTATGTGATATAAGCACATCTTTAAAATAACATGAACACTTGCTTGTCAATGGACCAATTTGTGGCACTGACAAGTGTGACCAAACAGGATAAACTCTAACATCATAGAAACTAAAACAGTTAAGTAGATTGGGGTGGCTGCTTAACTGTTTTTGTCATATTTTCTTGAGGTTTTTAATGGTAGTATTTACTTCTGAGCTACTTCACTGTTTTTGTTTCTATCATACACAGTTTATCCTGTTTGGTCTTTAGTTTTTGAGAAATTTATACACACACCCCCACACACTCAGAATTCAAATCCTCTGCATTAATGCACCTTTTGAGGTTAGATCCAGACCGTTTGATTCAAATCCAAACCGGATCGGCTCTGATTCTGATCGGACGGTGCTTGATGAAATGCCTCTGTGTAATTTGATTAATATGTGTGTGAATGTTTAGACAGGATTTGTGCATGCAAGGTGCTTGACGAAATGCTTCTATGTGCATTTCTATGCATTCAACCGATTGCTTTATACAATGTTATATCCGTTCCATGCTGATCCAAGGTTTTTGTCGTTTTGCTATCTCCATTTTTATTTTTATTTTATGAGTAAAATACACAAAAGGGGATGCTAATTTGAAAAGGGAGCAGTACAATGGACGTCAGATTAAATTCAGTCTGATATTTTGTTGAAGTCATTTGATTAATTCATGATTCACACGGTACTGGTTTTAAAATAACTCGTTTGCACGAATCTTAATGCAAATTGAACGGCTCAGACTTAAATATCATACTGAGTGCACTATGTGCTAGCTAATCTCTCTACTGTTGAAAATTAATTTCTAACCAGCCAATTCATCTACTATCCATTCTTAAATAATAATAATAAAAAGGCCCTATAAGAAGGAAAGAAAGAGCACTCTATCGCGTAACAAATTGATTAAGGTCTATATTTTGGAAGCAATGTCAAGCAAGCACGGATGGGATAACAAGTATGATTTGTATTGATAAGGTACACCCTATTTTTGTACCTGTTGCTTAATGTCTTTTCTAGAGGTGCTACTTTTATCCGATTATCCGGATCCGATCCGGAACTGAACCGGATCCGACCCGGAACCGACCCAGATCCGGTTAATTTGGGTAGGGTATATTTTGAAAAATATAACCGGTTAAATTATGGGTACGGTTACAAAATTAATAATTTAATATCCGATCCGGATCCGAACCGGAACCGATATTGTAATGGATAGGATATGGGTTTGAATTAGTTATCCGACCCATAACCGAATCCGACCCGATACCCATATAAATACCCGATAAAACATATATTAATTACTACGAAAATACAATTTTACATATAATCAAATTTTGCATATACAAGTAATCACATTTTGCATATTAATTTTTTAATAAAATTTATTGCTCTGAATATATCTTTCAATATCTGCCTTATATATCCTCTGCATAATCATGAAAATTTATTGCTCTGAATATATCTTTCAATATCTACCTTATATATCATCTGCATAATTATGAAAATTTATTGCTCTGAATATATCTTTCAATATTTGCCTTATATATCCTCTGCATAATCATGAAAATTTATTGCTCTCATTGATATGTCATTTGCAATAAATCTCATTGAAATCAAATATCTGCCATAAATTTAATTTTCTATTAAAAATTAGTATTAATATTCCATTCATGGATTTTTTGAATCATAGAAAAGGAAATCACCATCTCCAATATTTTACTTTCTCAAATTCTTGGGAGTTGTGACATATACCCGCCTCGGATCCGGAACCGCCCATATCCGGACTGGACCCGATAATCCACAAACAAGTTATGGGTATCTATCTATCCGGAACCGAAATACTGGACCCGAAATATATACGGGTAGATAGGTATCCGGATCCGGACCCGACCCGATTTGAAACAAATAAGTATATGGATCGAAATTTAGACCCGAACACTTTTAGGATACGGATTCAAATATAATAGTATCCGGACCCGATCCGACCCGATAGCACCTCTAGTCTTTTCTTTCTGGTAATTAACTAAGAATAAATCCCCATATATACGACTTGCATGCAGTTATTTTTATTTTAGTTAGTCCTGATGATTTGTTAAAAGTTCTTTTTTCTATTACACAATACACATTTAATGGGGATATAGTTTGGTAGATAACTAAATTGAGTGATGATGAACAACTTCCTGTCATAAATGTTTGAAGATCCTGATCAAACTATGTAATATTGACAGATATAAGATAGAAAAAAAGTGTCTCCTCTCTATTGAGATATAAATGTGTCTCCAAGAAGAGCATATAAGTCTAGCTTTGTTTTTAGTTCAAACCCATATCCACTTTTTTTAAGAAAGAATTCATATCCTAATTTACTCATTAAAAATAACATTTCATACTTAACTACATTTATTCATTTTTCAATCACTTGTTCAAGTATGTGAAATATAATTAAACATGGACGCATCAAGAAAAAGATCAATAGTTCGGATTTGATATTTGGGGTGCAAGCCTGCGGCTGCTCCCATTGACCAGAAGTCCAAGTTGAGTGCTGAGGCAGGAGAGCCAGTTGATAGAGAGAGGTACCAGAGGTTGGTGGGCCGCTTGATCTATTTGAGCCACACTCGTCCCGACATATCCTTTGCTGTGAGTGTGGTGAGCGTCGCTATATGCATGATCCTAGGGAGGGTCACATGGATGATGTGTACCAGATTCTGGGTACCTGAAGAGTGCACTAGGGAAGGGGTTGATCTTCAGGAAGAATGGACATTTGGACTTTGAGGGCTATTGTGATTCAGAATGGGCTAGTTGTGCTGATGACAGGAAGTCCACGTCTAGATATTGCATGTTTGTAGGAGGCAATCTAGTCTCCTGGAAGAGCAAGAAGCAAACAGTGGTTGCGAGATCCACAGCCGAGGCAGAGTACAGGGCCATGGCCTTAGGAGTGGCAGAGATGTTGTAGTTGAGAGCCCTGCTGATAGAGCTCAAAATGGACCATGGGGACAAAATAAAGTTGTGGTGCGATAACAAGTCAGCCATCAGTATCGCCAACAATCCAGTGCAGCATGATAGAACTAACATATCGAGATCGATAGGTTCTTCATCAAGGAGAAGTTGAACTGTGGAGTCCTGGAGTTAGGCCATGTTGCAACTAAAGACCAAGCAGCAGATTGTCTAACGAAATGACTCAATTCATTGGATTTAGCGAGAGGATGTGACAAGATGGACTTAGTGGATATCTTTCGCCCATCTTGAGGGAGGGGGTTGAGATATATTGTATGTTTACATGTTTTCGGGGTTTATAGGGGCCTATGGGTAAATAGGTCATTATGGAATAGTCTAGGGTGTTATTTGTAAGAGTACGCTGTAAGGCTTATATAAGCCCGAGTCATTAATCAATAAAGTATCTTTTTGGCTCATTTTCTACTATAACCACTGAAATGTTCTTAGCACCCAGTACGATCAGACATACTAATGTTGTTTGTGAATCAATGAACAAACCTTGGAGCAGGAGATAGCTGTAATGGGACAGCTGTAAATCTGCACATAAGAAAGCACCTAATCCAAAAATCAGAATGGTGAAAGTGGTGACAACGAAAGATCTTATTTATGTTGGTTATGATGCCCATCACAAAGATAAGCACTCCCACAAACTGTATTATGTTAATCATGTATGATGCAATAGGCGAAAAGCCACTCAGCCCGGCATGCTGCATTAATAAAAGAATTACTAAATTACTGCATTGCGAACAGTGTTATGATATCAGACAGAAGTTAATGTGGTTAATTGAAAGAGCTACAAGTAATATAAGCATAAAAAATTAGGCATGCATGCATTAGTTTACCTTCCTGTGCTGGGGTCCGGATCCCCTAAAGTAACTCAATCTTTGGGTTTTGAATCGAGACCGTCCGATTTGAATTCGTCGCTTGAGTTCGTCTCGGGATTCAATTTCGTCGTTGGGATGTGTGCGCTCACTTCGGAGATGGATTTTCACGGATTCGAATCAGACGGTCTCGATCCAAAATCCAAAGATTGGATTACTTCACTGGATCCGAATTCCCTGTGCTGAGGGGTATCAAAAATAAAGCATGTGCGCTGCAGCATGAATTATATATATTGCCAGGTTGACAATGAGTTACCGAGAGGTGATCTCCATGGAACCAGACAAAGGAATGGCCGCTGCTATGGCGCATACTAAACCAACAACGGAAGCACGGGCCACACAATGCAAGAAATGGCAGTAACGCCTGTTGCAAGGCGGCAGACTTGTGATTCTTTTTACGTACATAAAAAGTGGATACAGTGAGTAATCAATGGTGATTAACTCAAGGATCAACAAGGATATTGATGCTATATCACGCAAATGAGAAGGGGACAGCAGTACGAGCGCTTGAGAATCCCACTCCTTGATTGCCACAATGGTCTCCCTCCCATTCCTTGGGAAAAGTGGGATAATGGGAAATTTTTGTTGGGATCTTAAATGTCAAACAATTACGTTTTATTTAAATATCAAATAATTACATCTCTTATAGGAATCAAACACTTAATCTTATGTAACATAATCTTATGGACCGTTCTATGCTAAAAGCCGACTCATAAACATAATCTTAAGTGCGGAATATAATACATGATTCCATAACGTTTGTCATGAAATCCTCAATCTTTGTGAAGAGTCATCTCCATATGCGCGAGACAAGTCTTCAATGAAAAGAAGTCCCTTCTCGCTTTAGGTCATATGTTCGTGGAATAGGCCTTCCAAGACAAGTCATTGAGAAATAATTTTCAATTTCTGTAATGAATTTCTCATCTCTATTCTTTGATGGTGGAATCGTAAGAGAAGGCACACTGTTATATAATATTTTGGTTGTTCAGAAAATAGGGTTGTATGTAGTATCTTGTGTCTTGGGGACCAATTCATATATAGGCTACCATAGCTGACAACATGTGTGCGGCCACACAAACAACCAGATGCTTCTACAGAACTGCATTTCCCTGAATAATTGACTTTCCTAAATTAATAGTGTTTTGTGCGGCCGCCAAGGGCAGATCAAAAACCATTCAAAGAGTGATTTTAAAATTTTAGTTATGTATACTAAAATTTAATTGAATTTTATTTTTTTAGAATATTTTATATAGTCTAGCGCCCAAATATCATGTCTACTGGTAGTCTAGTGGTTAAGAGTTTATTTTGTTATTGTTGAGAACTTGGGTTCAATTTCCACTCAGCACATATTATGCATTTTCATTTTTAGCCTTCATTATCAAGATTTTCTAGTTCTGCCCCTAGCGGCCGCACAAAATTAGTGCGGCCCGCACAAACCTTTGGTTATCAGCCAACTCAATATGTATTTCACATATTTACTTGAGGTATTTTGGCTGCACAAACCATTCGTGCAGCCCTCACACATCTCTGGAGATTGGTTCTTCTTAATTGCAAATCTCAGAAACAGTCCATCAATGAATACATAGATTGTAAAATATCTTAATTTCATATTTGATCCCTTAATTTGGACAATCATACATGACAATATACAATTCGTAATTATATTATATATGCTCAATGTTGAATTATGATTCAACAATTAATTCAACAATTTTACCGTGTTGGTGTTCGACGGTCACAATCCCATTCCCATTTGAGGTAACCTTTTCCATTCCCAACTCTAATACCATGCTGATAAAGGTAATTAACTCATCAGACCTCTATTTTTTTTCAACGTTAGAGCTCTCTAATAATCCCACCTTTTTTTTTTTTTCCCTTTTATGTACACAAATACTTGAGTGATTATATTGCCGAACCCGAACAGGCCATTATTTATTAGTTTGTTAAAGGGTATAACGTAAAAACATGTCGGACCCCATAAGGCACAAGGTTGAGTTTGAACTTCGAATGGCTAATGTTTTAAGAGTCAAACAAATTCATGGGCCGAAGTGCATCTAAAACTGGGTTGTAGCAACATCGAATAGGTTGGGCCGACAATACCGGATTTAATAGATTAATGGATCGGGTTAAGGTCCCAAATATTTTTGTCCTACATATGTGGATCAGGTATGACCCACTTTTTTCTTACATTTAAAAAATAAAAATTAAGTTATAGTTAAACCACATATGTCTAGTTTTAGACGGGCTGGAGTAGATGTTTAACGATTGAATTTAAGAAGATTAATTTAAAAAAAGAAGTGTGTGTGAGGCTGCTAGAATTCCAACCCAAGATTTCGCCAATATTTAAAACCGAAACCACATAGGGAAGCTTTTTTATTTTCAGTTTTATCAATCGCTTCTTTAGTTCTTTTCATCGCTTCACTGTGCTCCGTATCATAATTGACTGTGTCAACGCTCTACACACGTGTCTGACACGGATGCGACATCAGTTTCAGCGTGTCATAGTTAGAAATGTATATCTTCCCCAATGATAAATATGGAAATTAAACATAAAGCATAGAAATAAATTTTGTTTGCTTCGTTGTTTAGTTGGAAAATTAACATTGAGTATTATGTAAATAATTATGAAGACAAAAGCACCTTTTTATTTGTATTTAAAATAGATATTCTTAAAGAGAAAATATTTTAGCAGAAGATAAATAGTCCTGGCCCATCTCATCGGGATCAAATGATAGAAACTTATATTTCGTTTAGGGATAGAGGCACATGATCTGATCTCTCTTATGAGATGTCATAAGTTTGAAACTGAGATAAAAGAAATAATTTGTTATCATAACATAGGTATGAAATTTAGAGGCTTGACCTTCAACTTTAAAAAAAAAAAAACATCAGCAGATGTGAGCTATAAAATTATATGTTTGAAATGGCTCTTATCATGTTATCTAAACCGGCCATCCAATTTTCAGAAAATACATATGGGACAGTTCAATGAATATCATATCAAATTCGGTCCGATAATCGATAACCACCACTCGATCCGCGTTAATTCAATATTTCCCTGGCGAATCTGCATGCGGATCAGACCGCCCCTGATTCCATTATGGAGAGGGTTAGCAAAGAAGCAAAGAAGAATGTTCAACCCCAATTAAAGGCAACACAAAGGGCAACAGCAAGGTTGTCGCATGGAAATGCAAACTGAGAGGACAGCGTGGGTTCGTCTTATTATTGGTGACAGAATTCCTGTGCTACACCATGTGGAACACTTTTTCAAGGCTATTTGTTTTTCTGTGCTTGAGCATATGAAGTAAACCTGTCGCTTGTCTCTATTTGTTACAATGATTAAACATCAAAAAGCACCCCGCAGAGTTTTTTTTTTAATAAAAATGAGGGTCACGCCCACATTTGTATTGAAATAAGGTTCCGTTACAGAAGGGTGGTAACCACCAAAATAAACACAATTGAGCTCAAGATCGTTGAGCCTTAAGTAAATAAAATCAAAATTTGTGGAAGCAGTAAATGAGAACCGAAAGGAAAAGGAAAATTTAAAAAGAAATTGGAAAATCATTTGTACTGGAGTGTGGCCAGTACCCTCAGACTTGCGGCAATTCTCTTGTCAGTCTTCCTCCTTTGACAAACATGTTAGTCCCTTATTCTTTGAAAGTGTGTATCTCACTCATAGCCAAAATGAAGCTGCCATAGGACCTCATCTTTGAGTTCTTCGACCTCCTTGCCGCAGTCTCTAAAAGTTCGAGAACATCTTTCCCTCCAAATGACGAATTGTGTTATTAGAAGGGTCCCTCTTTGGATTTTTGGAATCTTAGAACTTCGAATTGCTTCCGTGTATGGTGTTGAGTTGTTTGCCGCTACCATTCGGTCCGGCCGCTGTAGTAACACCGCATCGTATACCGCCAGTGAAAAGGGACAGGTATTCATCATGTGACTGATGGATTCAAGCGCCGCTTTGCAAAGTATACACCTGTTCACCAATGGCCAACCTCGCTTGTTGAGGTTATCGATAGTGAGCAATCTATTAAGTATTCATTCATACAAGAAATTATTGCATTATTTCGCTAGGGGTCTATTCATAATAAATGGGTATTCTAAAACACTATCAAGCTTAAAAGACTTTGCAAAAATAAATTACTCAATAAATAAAAATTCTAGGGTTTGCGATTTTTGATCAACTCTCATAGCAATTAATTGTTCACTTTGAGATCACCAATAATTTTAAAAGTTCTGAATTTTTGGTATCATGGTCGATTGTCTAAACCCTAGCCTAACTCAATTCGAAACAATTCTTATTTGATTAACCTACTCCTAAAATAAAAATTAAAATGCAAGCTAGCTAAAAAGCTCAATCTAATCATTCTAGGATTTTCGTTAAAGCCTCCAACCCTAGTCAAAAATTGAGTAAAACTACTAGCACCTAAGAATTTAAAATGCAAAATTTTTTTAAAGATACATGGTCAATTTACTTTCCTACCCCCCGAATAAAATTTAGCATTGTCCCCAATGCTCGAGAGATAAAAATAGGTATAGTACAAAGTAATAAAGTAAAAAGACCGGTGTTACACCAAAAAGGTATAGTACAAAGTTTCAGTACAGCAAGCTGTACCTTTTAACCTTAAATACACTTCTGGTTCAGACTGCAAGTATACAATCCTACCGCGTAGTATATCGTCGGGTATCGATCACAGGGACGGTTCAAATGTTATCCGGACTCTACTTAGGTTAATTAAAAACTAGAAGTTGGAAAAGGTTGATTTTGGTTATTTATGTTTCCTATAGATTCAAAGCAATAATAAAGTGCAAGAAAGAAGATTAAACTGGTTTTAATCAATAAATAAAAGCATTCCCAGGGTTAAGACTTCATCTCAGTTTTGCCTCAGACTGTCCTGTCCGGGCCGTGTCATTTCCTACACGGGCCGTATCAGTTTACACGGGCCGTGTCATTTTGCTACACGGTCCGTGTCAGCCTCGGATTAATGCAGCAGCTACTGTTTCTTTGTATTGTTCCTTTGTGTAGGGTTCTACTGACCGGACCTAATGTTTCTGGACCTCAACTGTCGTTTGTTGGTTCATCAACTTGGTACGGAAACTGCAATATATGCCCTCGTCGGGTTCTAGACCTCAACTTTCGTGTGTTGGTCCCTACTACCTAGTTGCTTGATTGGTATACTAAAGGTAACTCCTATCCGTCGATAGAGAGTAATTTTCGCCTTTCGGTTACTACTTGGTTTCACCTTTCGGGTCACAAATCCTACCTCATGTACTTAGTTTGGTTGAGAGACGTTAAAGGGCTATAATGCCTTCTAGATGTGGCCATTCATCTAGTGGCAAACCAATATAAGTCAAACACTTCAATCTAAGCAATTAAAATACTACTCAATCAATCAAACACAAATTTCAATACAAAGATTCAATAACTAGCATGCAAGACAAAACATTCGATTACATCAAAACCCTAGAAACAAAGTAAATTACTCACTCATAGTTCTAAAACAGCAAATACAAATAGAGATAGAGTTGATCATGACAAAACCCAAAGTACAAAGAAGATCAATCGAAAACTCGCGTATTTCGCTTCTCCAATTCGCCTCCAAGCTTAGCCGCCAAAGACAAACCCTAGAACGTGCTCTCCTGTTCCAGAATGACCTTTCTTGGAGAGGAATCCCGATTATATGCTTAATTGGTCGACCTTCCTTCAATAGCCTTCTTTCCAGATTTCTGGATCTGTTTCCGGAATTGCTTGACACGGGCCGTGTCAGATCTGTCCGGCCCGTGTAACCTGTGTACTTAGCTCAAATTGTAGATCTTCTTGCAAGCTTTCCGAAAAGTGGTCATACACTCAAAACGGAGTTACGATTCAAAAGTTATGACTGTTTTAAGTTCGGGTGCTGAAATTTCAGCATCATATGGATGGTGTCCTGGTCGTGTCTGTGGTCGAGTCGAGGTTGACACGGGCCGTGTAGAATGTGACACGGGCCGTGTAGAGACTTCAGAATTCCATATTTCTCCTCGATTTCGCCCGAATCCTGCAAAATAAGAATAAACTTGCAGCAGTACCACATTCTAAAGATATTCAATGAAATACAACTGATTTAATAGATTTAAACACAGGTTTGGTACAGAAATTGGTCAGAATTATAGATAAGTTTGCGAGATATCAACCGGGGAAAGATACAACTCACTGCACCTCAATCCTGAGGTGGTGGAGGTGGTGGTGGTCGCTGGATCTCCTCGTAGAATGACGGGTCGAAGAGTCCGTATGGTGGTGGCTGGTACGGCAAACCGGTGGTGAGGGAATGCTAGTAGTACTGCTGTGACATGTAGCGGGCTTGCTGTGCCTCCCGCCTATTGTTGGCAACATACCCTCGCAGCTCATCCATGCCCTGACGAATCTGGCCTACAGAGTGACGTGTCTCGTCACACTGCTGGTCAAGCCGGGCATAAGTGGTCCTAGTGTCGATGGAGAATCTCTCCATGTTCGCGTTGACCCTTTGGACGGCTTGGAGAACTCGGTTGTATCCATTCTGAGTGGCATCAGATGGTCCCACCCCTTGTCGCGCTGCTTCTGCCGCGAGCGCCTCTTGCCGAGCCCTTTGCTCATTTTCTGTCATTTCTTGCATGTATGCAGCGGCTGCTGCGGTTTCGGCCCTATCCTCTTCTTCAGCCTCGGCCTCTAGGGTCTCAAAATCAACCTCATCATCGCTTTCTTGGGCGGCCTATCTGCCGATAGGGGCCACTTGCCTCCAATTTTGCTGGTTTTTAAGAGGCAGTGGTTTGCAGGGCATTGAACCCTCCTTCTCTCGATGTTATATAAGTATGGCTCGGGAGGTCTGCCGCTGATCATTCTCATCGCGGTGAGGCACTCGATATTTAAGAACCTCATGCCGGTGCCTTCTTTCAAGAAATCTACCTCGATTCTGAGTTGGCGAGCGAGGATTGTTGTGATGGCACCGATGGAGATGTTTCCTCTGCCCCTTTTGTTTTGGCCAACGGAGTGGATGTGGTTGCAGAGAAAGTGGCCGATGTGCGGAGGCTCTTCCGGTGTGATGAGCATACATTTGAGGATGTGAAGCTCGGGGAAGGCGACTTTCGCGCAGGTCTCACCTCGAGCGAAGAGAATTGCTGAGGGCGGCCTGCATGTAACGGAGCACCGGATGGACAATGTGGCTAGCAACTCTGGGGTCACTGATGCGGTCATTGGTGATCAGCTTCCAAAAATCCCGCTCGTCATTATATGCCTGTATACCCTCATCTTTAAAGCCAAAGATGTCGCAAAAGTCGCGCATTGACACCTCCTGCTCTCTGTTCATCAGCTGAAACTTAATTATGTCATTTTCGGAGGAGAAGGTGGCAATGAACTCGCGAGTGAGGTCGTCATAGACCGGGACATCCACCAGCTTGTTGAGAAAGTCCCAGATGTGAACCCTTTTGGCTAGGGTTCTGAATTGAGCGAGGAGGCCGAGCTCTTGAAGGGTTTCGATATGGATGGCCTTGTGGTTGATGATTTTGTTGTCTTCCAATTTTTCGAAGACATTGGCGTGTGCTCTGAAGGAAAATTTTATGTCCAGGGGGTTATGTTCTTGCCCCTCCATTGGTTGTGGTTCCTCTTGTGGAGGAGACTCTGATAATTCTTCCCGTTCGGGGCTTTGTTCAGGTGATTCAGTTGGTGGATTTTGAGAAGAAGACTCCCCCCTCTTCTTCTTGCCTCTACCTGTCAAAGCTTTGAGAAGACCTCGTGTTTTCGGGGCCATTTTGAGGGTTTACTAGTCACTGTTACGGACCGTATTGGGTCAATACGGACCTATTACGGACCCCTGTGATGGTAAAAATTATACTGAATACGGACCGTATTGAGAGATACGGACCATATTATACTGGTACTGGTTCTGGTAAAAACTGAAACAGCCTAATTTATTTTGTATTTTTTGTGATTTTTTTTTTTTGGTATTAGACTAAATCTAGAAAGGAAAATGTAATCTAAAATTAATTTGCAAAGAGGAATGAAAGACTAATTTGAGAAATTAAAATCGAAAAATTAAGAGGGAAAAAGGGGAAGGAACTGAAAATGGCGAAGGTTGGTGGTGTCTCACGATGGTTACGGATCGGATACGGCCCGTATTGGCAGTTGGTGGTAGTGCGAGAGGTGGTTGATGCGATCTTCCTTGGTGGCCGGCGGTGTATAGCGAGGTTAGCTCGTGTTTTTGCAAGAAAGAGGAGAAGGTGAAGAGAAGGGAGGAAGAGAAATAGAGAGGGGAAGAGAAGAGGAGAAGAGGAACGGGAGAGGGTTCAAAGATAGAAAAACCTCTATTTTGAACGGTTACCCAACTTCGCGCCTCTTCGTTAACGGGTTTTAATTTGGCAGATCGGCTTTGGTTACGGACCGTATTGGCTGATACGGTCCGTATCCGATCAGAAATTTTTGATCCTAATAACTGTTTCTTGGCTCTTCTTCTGGATACGGTCCATATTGGCTGATACGGGCCGTATTCTCTACTGTCTTCCTTTTTCATCCAACTCATTGCTCCGTATTCACTGTGGTAATCCGTATTGGCTGATACGGTCAGTAACAGAGAATGTTTTCTTGACTTTTTTAATGTTTTTAACTGAGCCCTTCCTCTAGCATGTTCACCTAGTCATAAAAGATGAGTGGATGTGATTCATTCCCCAGTTAAAGTCCTAAATAAACTAAAAATAAATAATTATAAGAAAATATAAAAGTGGCCTTGGGTTGCTTCCCAAGAAGCGCTTGTTTAAAGTCGTTAGCTTGACTTTGTGTCGCATCAGTTTCTTCCAGATATTCTCCCGTCAATGCAAGCGAGTTGCTTGTCTGGTGGTTTGCCTTCAGTATCTTTTGTGGTCTTGTTGTCATTGCCCTCCTTGAAGAAGTCAGTTGGTGTTCGAGGTCCAGGGTCGAACGCCAGACTCACACCGAGTACTACTTCAACCTCGTCCAGTCTTTGAGAAATTGCATCGAGTTCTTCGCGTAGGTTTTTGATTAATGCAAGGGCTAAGAGAGAGTAATTCCTATTGTTTGCGATATTGGGGCTCTTGTCCAGATCATCGGTTTGTGTTGTCACAGAGGTTGGATGGATCTGACCGTTATCTTATACAATGGACAGTCTCTCCTTCGTGCATCATTTCCTCGATGTCTTCAAATTCATCCATTCGCAATTCATCATTGTCATACTCATCCGTTGTTTCTAAATTGTAGACAAGATTTATGTCAGGTGGGACTTTGATCTCATTCATGTTGAAAATCATCTTGTTCTCGCCAACATTGAGTGAGATTTTCTCATTCCTAACATCGATCATTGCCCCACATGTGGCGAGGCATGGTCTTCCAAGGATGATCGGAATCTGCTCATCTTCCTCCATATCAACTACCAGAAAATCTGCTGGTATCCAGAATTTACCAACTTTAATTGGGATATCAAGCAACATTCCTTCAGGTTATCGAATTGATCGGTCAGCTAGTTGCAATGAGATCCTTGTTGGTGATAGGTCTCCACATTCCAATTTATCAAATACTACCTTAGGCATTAAACTCACACTTGCTCCTAGATCACATAAAGCTCTTTTAAAATCGGTTGTGCCAATGGTGCATGGTATCGAGAAGCTTCCCGGATCTTTCAGCTTTGTCGGTAATTTGCTTTACACGAGCGCACTACATTCCAGATTGAGCGGAACTATTGAGAATTCTTGGAGTCTACTTCGGTTTGAAAGAATCTCCTTCAGAAATTTAGCATACGAGGGTATGCTTGCGATTGCTTCAGTGAAGGGGATTGTGACTTGTAGTTGCTTGAGCGTCTCCATGAATCTTGCAAATTGCTGCTCCATCTTCTACTTGGCAAGCCTTGGAGGGAATGGCAGAGGTGGCTTGTAGGTTGGTGGTGAAATGTATTCAGGTTCGGGTTGTCGCTCGTCTCCACCTACGGTGTCATTCTGCTCCTCAGTAAGGTCTGTCTGCAGTTCGAATACGGGCGGCTCCGATGGTTGCGGCTCGTACTCTTCGGAATGCGATGGTTTTACATGCATTTCTTCATAAATTTGATCGGGCATGGGAGGTCCCTGATAAGCTGTACCGCTTCTTAATGTTATGCTCTTGCAAGTCTCTCTCGGATTTTCTTCCGGTTGGCCCCGAAATTTGCCTTTTCCACGTGTGATATTCGAGAGTTCTTTCGCCATCTTAGAGACATTGTCTTCTAAGTCTTTGTTGCGGTTTGTTAAGGATTCGATCTTTGTGCGATTTCGGCATTAGCCTTGTCTTGCTTCTCTAAGAATCTCTTCATTAAAGACGTGATGTCAGGTTGCTGTGGTTGGTTGTATTGCCTTGGCTGGTAATTCGGTTGGGGATTGTTGTATCTCGGTTGATAATTGGGCTGTGGTTGATAGTTCTGTTGGGGTGCAGCAGGTCTTTGGTTGTTTGCGTCTGAGAGATTTGGATGGTTTCGGTTGTTCGGATGGTATGTATTGTAGGCGGGCTGAGGTCGAAGCTGTTGTTGATTGCGTTTGCTTGCTCTAATTCTTCCTCAGTTTCTGTCACATTCATACATTCGGTCATCTCATGCGCTCGTCCACAATAGCCACATGCTGTTGCGGCATTGACTGCTGCTACCGTTCGCTGCTTGGTTTGCTTGTTGAGTGTCATTTGCAAAGCATCGATCTTTGCGCTCAACATGGACATATCATCTACTCGGTGCATGCCAGGTGTTGGAGTTGGCTTCTTTCGCTCAGGGATCCAGTAGTGTTGGTTGGTTGCAATCTCTTCAATTAGGTTGTAAGCCTCGTCAGGTTCCTTGTTCATGATTGCTCCTCCTGCGGAGGCATCAATAGACATTTGTAGGGTTTAGACCATTATAAAAAGTTTGGACAATCAGCCATCTTTCTAGACCATGATGTGGACAACACCTTAACATATTCTTATATCTATCCCATGCTTCACACAATGTTTCACCATCCCTCTGTTCGAAATTAGTAATTGCATTTCTAAACCTCAAAGTTTTGGATGCTTGAAAATATTTGCAATAAACACATTAAGCAATTGGTCCCAAGTTTGAATGGAATTGGTCGGTAAGAAAAACAACCATGCTCTTGCTTTATCTTTTAATGAGAACTGAAATAGCCTTAGCCTGATTGCTTCATCGGTAACTCCGTTGATCTTTATCGTCTCGCATATCCCTAGGAAAATTGACAAGTGAAGATGTGGATCTTCATGTGGAAATCCTCCAAATTGCTGTTGCGAAACCATATTTATGAGAGCAGGTTTGATCTCAAAATTACGATTTGTAACAGTTGGCGAGTGATCAGAGTCAAAATAATGATGATTTACGTAGGGTTTTGGCTTAGGTTTTGCATATTTTCTCACACTTACGTTTAATTTATCAGAGAAAAAGGCTACGGTCACCCTTCTTTATGTTTTATGGCAGAAAACAGGTTTTGGGACTATTTTACACCAAATGGAGCTAGAATCGGGTCAATCGGATCAGCGACGCTTATCGACGATGTCTCTGTTACGGTCCTTACTGCCTAATACGGACCAGGCCTAGCACAGACCTGAAGATAGCGCTGGAAGCATTAAATCCTAACCGTCAAGGTCCTAATACAGACCGTATCACCTGATAAGGTCCGTAATCGAAGGTGCCCCTTGGGGAATAACTGCCGACAGCTGTTTCCAGATCAGTTTCTTAGCCCCTAGTCAACCTCTAGACATCCCTCCACTCCTATATAAGGCCCCTGGGCAGAAGGAATAGTTATCTTTGTAAATAGGGTTAGATTTGATTAAAGTGAGAAGAGAGGAGTGCTTGTAATAATGCCGTTCTGCGGCTAAGTTCTTTTTCTTAGGGCTAGGCAGTAAACCTTGTTACTCTTGATGTTTTGATATATATAATTCTGTTGATTATGATTTCTTGTTGTTGAATCTAAATGCTTTTGTGATTTATTATCTCTTCATCTAACTTCAATGATCTAGTTTGAGTCCGTTAGGGTAGTGACAGTACTTTAATGGTAAGAGAAACTATTTGTATGAATTAGCCTCGTTGAGATCTATTAGATTTATGTGAAGAAAACCTTAGCGGAGAAACCATAAACCGGACCAACAAAAGGCGTACCAAATTCCATCGCTTACGTAAGAAAAATCGCAGTGATCTGTGTAGTAATTTGGGGTTTTTAGAGATCAGTCATTTACGTAAGGAAACTCGTAGTGTCCTATGTAGAATCTCGATGAAAGATCTGTCATTCTTGTGTAACATAAATCACAGTGACCTATGTGGTGTCTTTCATAAAATAACAACAGGAAATCAGACGCAACAGGAATATATTGTCAAGACGGATTGAGTAGCAATGGTGTGCCGAAACCCTAGGAATTCTCATCTCTATCTTTATTTTAATTACTTTTAATTGCTTCCTAATTTACATTGATCACAACAACATCTCTCAATTTTCAGATTTCGTCTAGCCTTTCGAAATATTGCGATTCGATCGCTCAAAGCACTGAACCAATATTCCTTGTGTCTTGCTGCATCGTGAACTCCATTGTCACCATTGTTTTGTCTTCCATCGTTAATAGGTTCGTTCGGTGGGATATTCATGTTGATTGAATCTGAGTCTTCTTCGCTTTCAGAATTACTCAATGAAGAACTATGATTGGTTCTTGTCGGTGATGTGGAAGCGAATTGTCCTCTCCTACTAGCAATCCTCACGGATCTTCGTACGGATGATTCGGCCAGCGTGCAGTGTCCTAAAAAGAAAAGAAAATCTGAAAATTAAACTAAAGACCGAAAATAAAAGGAAAATAAAAATAAAAACGAAATTGAAAATAAAAGAAAAATAAAAATGCAGAAAATAAAAATAAATCTAGGCATTTCTAGTTAATTGGATTCAATGGTCAAAGCAAGGACATCTTGCGAGGCCTTGCACAGTGAACCGTTATTCTCCGGTAACGGCGCCAAAAAGCTTGATCACTCAAAAGATTGCAATGTGTCTTTTAATATTTATAAACTCATAAATGCTATCGGTTCGGACTGCAAGCGCACAATCCTATCGAGTAGTATGTTCGAGGTCAATCCACAAGAAATATTGGTTCAGTGCTTTGAGCGATTGAATCGCAATCTTTCGAAAGGCTAGACAAAATCTGAAAATTGAGAGATGTTGTTGTGATCAATGTAAATTAGGAAGCAATTAAAAGTAATTAAATAAAAATAGAGATGAGAATTCCTAGGGTTTCGGCACACCATTGCTACTCAATCCGCCTTGACAATATATTCCTACTGCGTCTGATTTCCTGTTGTTGTTTTATGAAAGACACTACATAGGTCACTGCGATTTATGTTACGCAAGAATGACATATCTTTCATCGAGATTCTACACAGGACACTGCGAGTTTCCTTACGCAAATGACTGATCTCTAAAAACCCCAAATTACTACAGAGATCACTGCGATTTTCCTTACGCAAGTGATGGAATTTGGTACGGGTTTTGTTGGTTTGGTTTATGGTTTCCCCGCTAAGGTTTTCTTCACATAAACCTAATAAATCTCAACGAGGCTAATTCATACAAATAGTTTATCTTGCCATTAAAGTACTGTCACTACCCTAATAGACTCAAACCAGATCATTGAAGTTAGACGAAGAGATAATAAATCACAAAAGCATTTAGATTCAACAACAAGAAATCATAATCAACAGAAATATATATATCAAAACATCAAGAGTAACAAGGTTTACTGCCTAGCCCTAAGAAAAGGAACTTAGCCGCGGAACGGCATAGTTACAAGCACTCCTCTCTTCTCACTTTAATCAAATCTAACCCTAATTACAAAGATAAGTTATCCTTCTGCCCAGGGGCCTTATATAGGAGTGGAGGGACGTGTGGAGGTTGAGTAAGGGCTAAGAAACTGATCTGGATACAGCTGTCGGCAGTTATTCCCCAAGAGGCGCCTTTGGTTACGGACCGTATTGGTTAATACGGTCCGTATTAGGACCTTGACGGTTAGGGTTTAATGCTTCCAGCGCTATCGTCTGGTCTGTGCTAGGCTTGGTCCGTATTAGGCAGCACAGACCGTAACAGAGACTTCGTCGATAAGCATCGCTGATCCAATTGACCCGATTCTAGCTCCATTTGGTGTAAAATAGTCCCAAAACCTATTTTCTGTAATAAAACATAAAAAGGGTGACAATAGCCTTTTTCTCTAATAAATTAAACATAAGTGTGAGAAAATATGCAAAACCTAAGCCAAAACCTTACGTAAATCATCATTATTTTGACTCTGATCATCATCCCAGGTGGTAGCTTATACGGAAAAACAAATAGCGGCCAACACGAATATGGAGCTGCACTCGAGTTAAACGGCATGAACCCATCCGTTGTTAGCCCCAACCACACATTTCTTAACTCTTCTGCAAAGGTAGGATGTTTCCGAGCAAAATGCTTCCAAGCCTCAACCTAAGGAGCATAACACTAAGGAGCGGTACAGCTTATCAGGGACCTCCCATGCCCGTCAAACTTCCGAAGAGATGCATGTAGAGCCATCGCATTCTGAAGAGTACGAGCCGTAACCACCGGAGCCGCCAGTATTCAAACTGCAGACAGACCTTACTAAGGAACAGAATGACACCATAGGTGGAGACGAGCGACAAACCGAACCTGAATACATTTCACCACCACCCTACAAGCCACCTCTGCCATTCCCTCCAAGGCCTGTCAAGCACAAGATGGAGCAGCAATTTGCGGATTCATGGAGACATTCAAGCAATTACAAGTCACAATCCCCTTCACTGAAGCAATTGCAAGCATACCCTCGTATGCTAAATTTCTGAAGGAGATTCTCTCAAATCGCAGTAGGCTTCAAGAATTCTCAACAGTTCCGCTCAATCTGGAGTGTAGTGCGCTCGTGCAAAGCAAATTACCGACAAAGTTGAAAGATCCGGGAAGCTTCTCGATACCATGCACCATTAGCACAACCAATTTTAAGAGAGCTTTATGTGATCTGGGAGCAAGCGTGAGTCTGATGCCTAAGGTAGTATTTGAAAAAATTGGAATGTGGAGACCTATCACCAACAAGGATTTCACTGCAACTAGCTGACCGATCAATTTGATATCCTGAAGGAATATTGCTTGATATCCCAATCAAAGTCGGTAAATTCTGGATACCAGTAGATTTTGTGGTAGTTGATATGGAAGAAGATGAGCAGATTCCGATCATCCTTGTAAGGCCATTCCTCGCTACATGTGGGGCAATGATCGATGTTAGGAACCGAAAGATTTCACTCAATGTTGGCGAGAACAAAATGATCTTCAACATGAATGAGACCAAAGTCCCACCTGACATAAATCTTGTCTACAATTTGAAAACGGCAGATGAGTATGGCAATGATGAATTGCGACTGGATGAATTTGAAGACATCGTGGAAATGGTGCACGAAGCAGGAATGGAGAGACTGTTCATTGTACAAGATGACGGTCAGGTCCATCCAACCTCCGTGACACAACAAACCGATGATCTGAACAAGAGCCCCAATATCGCAAGCAACAGGAATTATTCTCTCTTAGCCCTTGCATTAATCAAAAACCTACGCGAAGAACTCGATGCAATTTCTCAAAGACTGGACGAGGTCGAAGCAGTACTCGGTGTGAGCCTAGCGTTCGACCCCGGACCTCAAACGCCAACTGACTTCTTCGAGAAAGGCAGTGATGATGAGACCACAAAAGACGCCGAAGACGAGCCACCCGACAAGCAAACCACATGCATTGACGGGAGGATATCTGGAAGAAACTGATGCGACACAAAGTCAAGTTAACGACTTCAAACAAGTGCTTCTTGGGAGGCAACCCAAGGCCACTTTTATATTTTCTTATAATTAATTATTTTTAGTTTAATTAGAAACAACTCATACCCACTTCTTTCCTATGATCAGGTAAGCACGCTGGAGGAAAGGCTTGATTAAAGACATCTCAGAAGATGGAAAAATACTCTCTAGTACGGCCTGTATTGGCTGATACGGACCATACCAGTGGATACAAGGGTAGTAGAATAAGAAGACAAGAAACAAGTGGTGAATACGGCCCGTATTGGCTGATACGGCCCGTATGCAAAGGAGTTAAAATCTTGGCGGTTATTGGGTAAGCTAACGGATTCAATACAGACCGTATTGGCTGATACGGTCCTTAATAAAGGTTAATCCGGGAGATGCGAACCCATTAAGAGAGACGTTTGAAATCCCGCGCGAATCACGTCTCATAACCGTTAACCATTTTTGTTTTAACCCCTAAACCCCTTCTCTTCCTCTCTTTCCCTATTCTCTTCCCCTCAATCTCTTCTCCTTCTCCTCTTCTTCTTTTGCCCGAAATCAAGTTCCTCTACCTTGCCGCCGATCTCCATCACCGCTGCACCTACGCCTCCACTCATTGAAGCCGCCGTCTCTCTCCCTCTCTGCGCCTCTGCCCTAATACGGACCGTACCAGGTCCGTATCCGGCGGCCTCTCGAGTCTCCTTCAAATTCAGTTTTTCTAAACCCTATTTCAATTTCAAAATTTAAAAATCATTTTTGCATTTGTTTTGACTTAATCTCTGTTGCATTAATTTAGGTAATTAGGTTTTATTTCGCAAAAATCACAAAAGTAAAAAAAAAAGATTAGGTTTCTGTCAGTTTTCCCAATTTTTACCAGTATAATACGGTCCGTATTGACCCAATACGGTCCGTAATAGTTTACCAGAACCAACACTTAGCATTTTTAGAAACACCTTTTGATACGGTCCGTATTGGCGATACGGTCCGTATTAAATCCTGTACTTGGTCAAATTTCACCTGCTAACCAGTCCGTATTAAGACCGTATTGACCGATACGGTCCGTAACAGAGAATTAAATTTTGAGCAAATGGCTCTGAAAATGAAAAATATTTTAGGGGCAGTTACAAGGAGTGCCAAGAAAGCCCTCGGAAGTGCCGGCCCGAGTAGTTCACCGCAGGGCTCCTCTTGCCGATCCTCCCAATCCTCCGGCTCACAACCACAATCATCCAACCATTCATCCTCTCATTCCGACGCTTAGCAATCAATCAGAGATACACCAATCTCAGATACGGATTATGACCTGGAGGAGTTCAACCCTCGGGATTTTGGTCTTGAGGAAGAGGACTCCGATGAGTCGATGGAAGAAGCAACCAAGTACCAACCCGTCTTCTTACATCCACAATTCGGACAAAGCTACGAGAGGATGGAAGCAAGGGAGGTCATATACCACAAGTCCATCAACACGGAGACACTCGAGCGACTAGGCCTCCTTGCCCAAACTGAACAGCTCGCAAACCGCATCCATCTCTGGCAATTCCTTCAACTTATCAAAGGAGTTAAAATTTACAAGGTGCTCACGAGGGAGTTCCTTGCAACCTTCAGATACAATGAAGACTCTATCTCTTTCCAAATGATTGGCGAGCAGTACATAGTCACCATGGATGATTTCTGCGCCATCTTCAACCTCACCAACAATGACACCTCTGATTCTCCTGACTACCGAGGATTCTGGTACAGCATCACCGAAGACAACCAGAACACAACTCGACCGGCAAGCAGGATCATCCATCCCCAAGTTCGCCTCTTGCAAGTAATCATTGCCAATTCCATTTTAGCGAGAGGCGAGAGTTCATCCAAGGTGACATTACCTGAGCTCTATCTCCTCAAATGCATGATCGAGCCAACACCGGTGCGACCTCACCTTGGCCATCTCCTCTGCAAACAAATTTGTGAGGTCGCCCAAGCCAAGAAAAAGGGTGGAAAAACCTCCATCGAATTCGTGGCCACGATCTTGGCCAACCACCTCGCTCTACAGATCGATCATCTCAAAGAGGCAAGCGGGCTCACACAAATCGACATGTCATGCCTCCAAGCCATGAAATTTGTCACCGGCCACTACCCAGGTCCCTACTTCTACAATTCACTGAAGGGAATCCTCCAATTTCCCTTCCGATATCTCAATCTCCGTAGTAGGGCCTCATGGAAAATGGCACGCCACGCGAGCCTGTCTTATGAGCCTCCTCAGGATTACTTAGACGTAATCGAGAGCCAACACGCAATGCTAAATCAGGCTAACATCGATCGGCAGAGAGAAGAGGAGGAGCCCCCTTTTAATGCATATAGGGAGGCAGGCACATCGACAGCTAGAGCCGGATCTTCAGGGGCGGCACCATCTGATGCCCCTACAGACGATTACGATAAGTTCATCCAAATGGTAAATTGGATGGACGCAAACCTCACTGCGCTCACCTTGACAACAGACGAAACCACCCAGCAAATGGAGCTAAACAGCTCTACAATCTACCAAGAGGTTGGTGAAATCCGAAACAACATGGAAGAGGTTCGGAGGAGTGTAGACGAGGGCAGGCGCGAGACTCAGCAGACGCGCTACATGGCACAGCAGTATTACCAGCATGCTCTCACCACCGGTTTACCATACCAGCCACCACCATATGGACTCTTCGACCCATCATTCTACGAGGAGATCCAGCGACCTCCACCACCTCAGGATTGAGGTGCAGTGAGTTGTATCTTTCTCCGGTCTTTTACTTTACTACTTCTTTTATTTTTATCTCTCGAGCATTGGGGACAATGCTCAATTTTATTCGGGGGGTAGGAGGGTAAATTGGTCATGTATCTTTAAATTTTTTGTATTTTAAATTCTTAGATGCTAGTAGTTTTACTCAATTTTTGACTTGGGTTGGAGGCTTTACCGAAAATCCTATAATGATTAGATTGAGCTTTTTGGCTAGCTTGCAATTTTATTTTTCCTTAGGAGTAGGATAATCAAATAGGAATTGTTTTAAATTGAATTAGACTAAGGTTTAGACAATTGACCATGATACCAAAAATTCAGAATTTTTTAAAATAATTAGTGATCTCAAAGTGAACAATTAGTTGCTAACCATGAGCGTTGACCAAAAATCGCAAACCCTAGCATTTTTATTTATTGAGTAATTTATTTTTGCAAAGTCTTTTAAGCTTGATAGTGTTCTAGAATACCCATTTATTATAGATGGACCCCTAGCGAAACTATGCAATAATTTCTTGTATGAATGAATACTTGAAATTGTGTGCAATCATGGTACTTGTGACACAAAAATATTTTATTTTATTTTTCAGAAAAAATAGAAAAATACAAAAAATAAATCAGAAATGAGAAAAATCCAAAAAAATAGAAAAACATAGAAAAAAAAAGAATAAAAGATGGAGGATAAAAAGAGTACGGGTGCCTACGAAAGACTGGTTACCAATAGGTTCGAGAAAACCTCCCGAATTTAAATTCTTGTACATATTTAATTTTTCAAAAATAGTCACAAGTACCAACACACTTAGTTGTCATACTTTGCTCCAATCAATTGGGAAAGAAAATCAAAATTTATATCATTAGAACGATCCATTTATAATCGAAGGGGAAATTAATACTCTCAATTTTAAGGATATTTGTGAAATAAATTATTCAATGATAATTCTTCTAGGGCAAGCATACTGAGGTCAATCATGGAGTGAATAAATTGTTTAAGGGAAAGGTCATGAATATTTTTAAGTTCTAAATTTTTATTATCATGTCAATTGTACCAAACCTAAGCCCTAATTGAATTTTTAACAAGACCTTGAGATTGTATGGTTTAACCTAGACCGGATCTTTGACCAGCTGGGATGTCGTTGCTTGAGGACAAGCAAAAATTCAAGTTGGGAGGCGTGATCAGAGTCAAAATAATGATGATTTACGTAGGATTTTGGCTTAGGTTTTGTATATTTTCTCACACTTATGTTTAATTAATTAGAGAAAAAGGCTATTGTCACCCTTCTTTATGTTTTATTGCAGAAAACAGGTTTTGGGACTATTTTACACCAAATGGAGCTAGAATCGGGTCAATCGGATCAGCGACGCTCATCGACTAAGTCTCTGTTACTGCCCGTATTGCCTAATACGGACCAGGCCTAGCACAGACCGGAAGATAGCGCTGGGAGCATTATACCATAACCGTCAAGGTCCTAATACGAACCGCATTGCCCAATACGGTCCGTATCCGAAGGCGACTCTTGGGGAATAACTGCCGACAGCTGTTTCAATATTAGTTTCTAACCCTACTCAACCTCCAGACGTCCCTCCACTCCTATATAAAGCCCCTGAGCAGAAAGAATAGTTATCTTTGTAACTAGGGTTAGATTTGATTAAAGTGAGAAGAGAGATTTGATTAAAGTGAGAAGAGAGGAGTGCTTGTAACAATGCCGTTCCGCGGCTAAGTTCCTTTTCTTAGGGCTAGGCAGTAAACCTTGTTACTCTTGATGTTTTGATATATATATTTCTGTTGATTATGATTTCTTGTTGTTGTACTAAAATGCTTTTGTGATTTACTATCTCTTCATCTAACTTCAATGATCTAGTTTGAGTCCGTTAGGGTAGTGACAGTACTTTAATGGTAAGATAAACTTTTTGTATGAATTAGTCTCGTTGAGATATATTAGGTTTATGTGAAGAAAACCTTAGCGGGGAAACCATAAACCAGACCAACAAAACGCGTACCAAATTCCATCACTTGCGTAAAGTAAATCGCAGTGATCTGTGTAGTAATTTGGGGTATTTGAGAGATCAGACATTTGCGTAAAGTAAATCGCAGTGTCCTATGTAGAATCTCGGTGAAAGATCTGTCATTCTCGCGTAACATAAATCGCAGTGACCTATGTGGTGTCTTTCATTAAAACAACAACAGGAAATCAGACGCAACAGGAATATATTGTCAAGGCGGATTGAGTTGCAATGGTGTGCCGAAACCCTAGGAATTCTCATCTCTATCTTTATTTTAATTACTTTTAATTGCTTCCTAATTTACATTGATCAAAACAACATCTCTCAATTTTCAGTTTCGTCTAGCCTTTCGAAAGATTGTGATTCGATCGCTCAAAGCATTGAACCAATATTCCCTGTGGATCGACCTCGAACATACTACTCGATAGGATTGTGAGCTTGCAGTCCGAACCGATTGCATTTCCGAGTTTATAAATATTTAAAGAAACATTGCTCTATTTTGAGTGATCAGATGATAATGAAAGAATATAGCATGTTCCTCTCACTAGTCATCCCGGGACCAAAGCATCCGGGTCGGGACATTGACATACTCCTTGAACCTTTGATCGATGAATTGAAACATTTGTGGTTAAATGGAGAAATGACATGGGATGGGTATAAAAGAGAGAACTTCGAGATGCATGCACAACTTCTTTGGACGGTTAGTGATTACCTCGCTTATGTGATGCTGTGTGGGTGGGGTACAAAAGGCAAATTAGCGTGTTATTATTGCATGGAGAAGACAAAGGCCTTTTAACTCGCACATGGTGGAATAGCAAGTTGGTTCGATTGTACAAGGTGCTTCCTTCCTCCTGATCACGCATTCCGCCGAGATAGGAAGAATTTCAAAAAAGGTAGAGTTGAGAATGATCCCCCACCACCGAGATTGACGGGAGAGCAGCTGTCGATATAGTGAGTTTGATCCCAGATATTAAATGGGGTAAAGAGGGAGGATTACAACAAATTGAGGGTTATGCTACAACCCATCATTGGCAGAAAAAAAGTATTTTTTGGAGTTTACCTTATTGGAAAGACAATTTGTTGCAACACAATTTGGATATGATGCATTTGGAGAAAAATTTCACAGAAAATTTGCTATACACGCTGTTAAACATAGGTGGCAGAACCAAGGATAATGAAAAAGCCAGGAAAGATTTGGCTCTTTATTGTGATCGCCCCACCTAACACCTAACTCCCTCGGATGGTAACCCGGGAAAGCTAAAAAAACCAAATGCACCATTCGCACTCTCTCCAAATGATAAGAGGATTGTTTTAACATGGCTCAAGGAGGTAGTAAGTTTCCCTGATGGCTACGCATCCAATTGGTCAATGATGGTTAACCTAACCACGAGCAGCTTCACCGGGCTTAAAAGTCATGATTTACATGTGTTCATACAGTGCCTCCTCCCCGTCGCATTCTGAGACTTTGTCCCGGACCCTGTATAGGATGTTCTATGTGAGATTTCAGCATTCTTTAGAGAGATTTGTGCCAAGGAACTTGATCCAATGAGGGTCGCGGAATTAGAGAAAGATATTGTCGTCACAATATGTAAAATGGAAAAAATATTTCCCCCCGGTTTCTTTGATTCAATAGAGCATCTTGTACTGCATGTAGCATACGAGGCTAGAATAGGCGGGCCAGTAGGGTTCCGATGGATGTATCCATGTGAGAGGTGTGTTGTGCTTTGGATTTTTGTTTTAAATTTTACTTAAGGCACACTAAGCTTACAACTAACACTAAACCGTTGTTGCAATTACAGGCGTAACAAAGAACAAAGGATGAGAGTCACGAACAAAGCACGTGTTGAGGGTTCAATCGTGGAGGCTACAATTTCCAAAGAAATTGGTACATTTTCCGCACACTACTTTGCAGAGAAAGACAAGATTAGCCAAGAAGGAGTTGGAACAAGTAACCGTTCGGCGGGACTACTTTCTATATTCGACAATGTGGGCCGGTCCATTGGCAGGGAAAGACGAAAGCCTCTCGATGACAATGATTGGGATGCGGCACACACTTATGTCATCCTCAACTGTCCTGAGATCTGTGAGAAGTACATGGGGTACAATCTTATAAATATCCTTTTGATGTTTTCAAATTAAAGTATCTACTCTAAAACATATCAAAATCTCATGTTTGGACACATTCTAATGTGCAGAGAGTTTGATACATGCATGCTCAACAATGGGGTGGCCACAAGCCCACAAGATTTGCCAAAAGTCCGTCAAGATGGTTTCGCACCTTGGTTACGCAAAAAGGTAATAAATTCTCGTGATGAAGACGATTACTACATACGAATGGCAGGAGTCAGGCCAAGCAAACAAGCATACTTCTATGATGGGTACGAAGTCAACGGGTATCGATTTCACACAGAATCATCTGGAGAAAACAAGGTAACTCAAAGTAGCAGTGTTTGCATAAAAGGAGAGTGGGATGCAAATGGCGAACAAATCGACTACTATGGAGTTCTTCAAGACGTCATTGAGCTAGAGTATGACGCCCACAAGGTAGTTCTCTTTAGGTGTGATTGGTTTGACATAATAAACGGTGCAAAAGTGGACCACAAACATGGCATTGTTGAGGTCAAGCATACTTCTCGCCTTGCAAATTACGAGCCTTTTGTATTAGCGGCTCAAGCAACCCAAGTGTGCTTCCTACCTTATGCATCACAGAAGGCCGAAAGACGCCCATGGTGGGTGGCAATCAAAACAAGCTCGAAGTCGAGGTTTCGTGTCGAGGGCGACGATGCAAACCTCGAATTTTACCAAGAGGAAAGACTGGATAATCCAATTGAGCCAACTATTGGACAAGACTTTGATTGGGATGATATGCTCCAACGAGAAGATGAGTTCGAGCTAGTGAACGAAACGACAAACCTTCCACCGACAACATCAAATGAACCGCCAAGTTTGGCAAGGGATGAAAACAATATAGAGGAGGGTGAGGAAGAGCATGACATGGAGCAAGATGATGAAGACATGGATGATTCCGATGAAGAGTATTAATTGGTAAGTGTTTTGACATATGTGTTACTTTTTGCATTTCAAATTACTTTATATTTTACTATCCAGTAATGCATTTTGGTCAAATGTCTTTTCTAACATTTTCCTTTTTTTTTGTAACAGGTTTTTACACAAGATTCATTCAAAGGGAGATCTTAGTTATTGCTTCCATCTGTGAATATGTTTTGTACCCAAATTAAATAGATTGGCTTAGTCCAAAGAGCAAAATTTATGTTTTCAATTAAATATTTCATTTTAACTATCTCTATTAAATACTGTTTGCTGCTGTTATTTAGTTTTGGCCAACATTCAAAGGGAGATCTCAAATAAACAGAAATGGTCCTGTCTCCAGGAACAAAACATTTCCGACGGTAGCCTCATGAAAATACTACGTCTAATCAAAAAATAATATTTACTGGATCAGTAAAACATTTCCATGGGTATAGTGGTCCAGTATTTCCATGAGTCTTCACTATAAAATTATATAAACAGAATAACCAAAATATTTCCAAGGGTAGCTCATGGAAATAATATGTCCTTCTACTTCTAACTTATTTCCAAGGGTAAGGGGTGAGCTATTTCCATGGGCTATCAATAAAATATCGTATTTGGTCTGTTTGGCGGGTCATGGGTCATGCAAAAGTATTTCCAATGGCTGATAGTTAACATTTCCATGGGCCGACAGCTGAGATTTCCATGCGCTAATAGTTCCGTCGGCCTGCCGTTGGAAATTATTAAGTGTGTCAGAAAAGACAATTTTATTTCAGTAGGCCATTCCTACCTTCGGAAATAACATAGGCTGCCCTTGGAAAATTCAGAAATTCTAGTAGTGGATAGTGTGTTATCTTTATTTAATTTTATTGTGATGTAAATAGGTGTTTAAATTTTGATGTAAATATTTTTTCTTATTAATGAAAATTGTAAGATGGTTGCCATCTTACTCTAAAAAAAAAACAACCAAAGAAATGAATATGTTCATCTTGTCCTCATTATGATATGACAAATGTCCTACAATTTAGTTTGTTGGTTGCTACATTTCACACATTATTAAATCTTTTGAAAAGGGAAAGAGTATTTTTTTCTTTCGAAAAATGGATAGAATCGCACTAATGATGCGGTTCCACCGATGACAGACTGATGAACAACACCAATGGTGTGATTCCGGTAGGTTTCTGTCAATAATTTTTTATTTGTAGAATTTTAAAATATAAAAAGTCTGAAAGTTGTAGGCAATTAGGAGTGTGCTTCACGCTGATTTTTTTACTTATTTTTTTAATTTGAAAAATTAACTATTATTTGTAACTGAAAATGTTACGTACTAATATTTTTCATTGTAAGTTTTTCAAAATGATCTGCACTATTTTTTTTTAAAACAAACTGACGAGGATTAGAAACTTCTACTGAGTTTTTGAGGCTCCATACGATCTTTAATTGCTCCAGGAATGAGAACTTTCAGGTTATATCTCGGAAATTTTGTAGATCTGTTGGCGAGTTTTCTGGATTATGGTAACAATAATAATTCAAAGTTTCCTATCAAAAGTAACGCCTGTTTGAAGTTCGAAATTTTAATTATTTGAACTTCTTTATTAATTGAATTTCTTTTACCTACAAATTTTTTTTTATCAAAATAAATTATTTGTCAACAAATTAATATAAGATCTAAAAAAATACAAAATAACTTATTTCCATTTCTATTTTGATCGGTCATATTACTTCATAATACATCATTTTAATTTGCATATTACTTGACATTTTTATTTTTAGGTGTGGATTCATTTATTTTCTAAAATAAAAAAAAACATTCAGCTTTTTTTCGAAGTTTTAATTTTTTAATTTAAAAAAAAATTGTATTAGATCTTGACACCTCATCACATTTCATTCCACCTTTTTCTTTTTCATCGGGAGCACCCAAGGTCGGTAACCTTTTGCTTTTTTCTTTCTCTTTTCACGATGCTTAACTTGATGCTCATAATTTTCTGAAAAGAAAAAAAAAAGTTGTTGCCCTTAGGCTTCAAATTACAAAAAAAAAAAAAAAAATTCGGCTTGTTGGATTATTAGCCTGCAATATTTTGATTCTGAATATTTAACACAATTCATGGGAATCTGAGCAAGTCTTTGTTTATAATTTTATAAACAAATGAGTCATTTCTCCTACTAATTAACAAAGGAGATTATAAAGAGTAAATAAACACTGCATGAATTAAAAATATTGCATAGATTAAAGAGCCGATTTTTTTATTAATCCAAAATAAAATAAGAAAATATCGCGAATGAGGATTGTTTCGCCGGAAAATTGAAATATAGCCAAAACGGGATTGATTATCCGTCCTCCGGACGATACAAAATTTTCCGTCCAAATTAATGACCCGTTAATCCAAATCCTTAACCCTGCTAAGCAGGGAAAAAAAAACAAAAAATTCTGGACGGGATACAGCACTGTAGCAATTTTTTTTTTTTTTTGGAGTTTGGTTTCATATAAGAGAATGAAAAAAAAAACAAAAAAAAAATTGCTACAGTGATGGATGGGATGGTTAGATCGCTAGATTTTTTTTTATAAGTTAGATCACTAATTAGGATAAGATTAATAGAACGGAATGATTTTTTTTAAGCCGATCCCGACCGATTTTTCCGATCCGGATCGGGATCCGATACCGGTTTTTCCTTCTATGATCCGCAACGCAACTGTGCGGCAATTTGAATCCCATCCGCTCTCATTTTTACCCATTACTTTCCCGGCATATAAATATCCGCCCAAATTTCATCTAGTTTTAGTTGAGGGTCTATTATCCGCACCTCTTCTTTTGTTTTCTTCTGCATTAAGCAAAGGTCATGCACACCTCCATTTTAATTTTTTTATTCTAATTTGTTTTCTCCTAATTTGAATTAATAATATAATTAAAATAATAAAAAATAATATATATAATAGGAGTATCGTATTCTAGATTTTTGAAAATTGTTGTATCGCCATATCCGATACGATACCCGAATCCATGCAACATTTATCATGAATTAATCAATCTTTTTGTTACGTCAAGAAATTTTCAACAATGAAATAATACAATGTTTAGAACATAATAGAAAATTTTATTGATGAACTAAGAGTTGAAATTTAAAATAATTATAACATTCGTCAGAAATTTCGAAATAGTCAGAGTTAATCGAATTCTGAAATCTATATCTTGAAATTATATCTTACAAATTAAAATTACATTTATATAAATAGGTATATATATGGGGTTATATGCATCTTTTTCTTCTTTACGCAATATTAAACAAATGCGAGGGTTTATTTGCAAAAATACCAAAACCAACAAATATCTCCTGGTCCGACCCCTTTTTCTTTCCTCCTTGCTTGTGTCCGCCAAATGAAAGAGAAAGAGAGAGAGAGAAGAAAAGAGAGGGAGAGCTCTGAAATCCCGTCGGATTGCGCCACCGTCCGGGAAATCGAGGTTGAAACCGAGAAGGCAGCTGTAGATCTCTCCTAGCCATTCCGTCGGTAATTTTTCTTTTCCCTTCTTCGTTTGAAAATTCGAGATTTCTCGAATCCGCGGGTTGTTCGTTTTAAACCTGAGATTAGTGTAGAATTGATCGAACTCTAACTCCTTTGAACTTCTCATCTCTCGTTTACCGATTTTCTCCGTGATTTCGTCTCCCATTTTGGATTTCCCATTCTAGGGTTTTGATACCAAATCCCGAATTGAAACGCGGCATTGATTGATTAGGTTAGTCCGACCGACTAGACTTGTCCTCGGTAGGGTTATCTCTTGATCGGGAAAGGTTAGAACGTGTAATGGTTAAAATCGAGGTTTCGACCATATGAGGGTTACACCAACCGGCCAATCGAATTGATGCGTAAACCAGAATACCGAACCAGTACAGGAATGAGACCTAATTGAGGTGGTATACGTGGAATGTAGGTGTAGGCTCGCTTGAACAAAGGTTTGCGGGGCATTCCGAGGCGCCTGATCTGTAGTCACGCGGTACGCCTATTGCCAGCAGGTGCGGGATTCTTGGACTTGTTTGATAATTTATATTCATGAATTAAACTGCTTCCAATTGTCATGTTGAACTGCTTGATTGATTGCATAATCGAATTGTTTGAATCATATGCATAACCGTATTAAATTAGAACTTGTATGTACTGAAATCGTCTTATTGCGGGCCGCAACAACTCCCATTACGGGCCGCAATCAACAGCGTAGCTCAAAATATGGACTGACTAACTCTCTGACTGCTTGGCTGCGGGCTCGCAATAAACTCATTGCGGGCCGCAATAGGCTCATTACGGGCCGCAATAAACTCACTGCGGGCCGCAATGAACATAGCAGAAGAAATACTCTCTGGCTGAAAATGGAGTGCTTTGTTGCGGGCCGCAACCCCAGTCATTGCGGGCCGCAATAAGGGCCTGGAAAATGCCACTAAGGGTTGGAAATTTTCGGGTAATTAAGTCGCGAACCGCAATAACCCCATTTTAGTCCGAAATGAATATCATAGTGTATTTGCATGTTGAATGGTATATCGTTTGTTTGTGTTCTTTTGTTTTGGGAACTACGGTCGAAAGTCCCCAACAATTTATGACTATCTAGGATGGTCGGTAACGTTTCGAAATCAACGCTGGGCGATGACTCGAAACCATGTGCGCATATGAGGATAATTAATCACTGCTGGGCAGTGATTGATTAAGATCAGTCAATGCTGGGCAATGACTGATCGTGACGGAGACTTTGGGTGACTGTGAGGAAACGATGAAATGGTGTCATATCCAGTCTGGGACAGGAATGACAGTTTGGTTTGACGTGCTGCGAATGGACGATTCTGAGCTTATTGCATACGAATTTTTCTTATCTGATTATGAACCAGGCCTTAGTTAATGGTTAAGCCAAAGCACTGCGGATGGGTGTCAGATAAAGGGTCCAGCTGGTGGGCCATCTGTAGGTGTCAGTGACATTGCAGATATGGATTGGATAAAGGGTCCAGCTCGGTGGGACATCCGTAGGTGCTACCAGCTGTAATAAACTGAGTTAAGCCAAAAACGTGCGTGTTTGAGATTAATCTTGGAAATTCCGTAACTTGTGTTTCATTTGGTAAATTGTTGTCGATCATATGCACTTGCTTTATTTATGAATATGCATAGGTCTGAACTGCTTTTGTATGGTTTCATTTATGAATATAGATTTTGATTGCAAGTCCAATAATCTAAACTGTGGCAAAATTCGCACTGAGAAATTATTTCTCACCCCTACCCTTTGGGTTCTTTTACAGGTTGCGATACGACTGATTCTGGAGAGGCATACGAGTAGTAGGCCTTTGGTACATGTCCCCATATTACCTTAGGGGTTGTTTTGTTATTTGACTAGAGATGTATAGATATTTTTGTTGGATAACTCTCTAGGTCATACCCTATGGTCGGTATCCGTATGAGATACGTTTTGTATATGCCACTATTACCAGATGTTGGGGACTTGGATTGTTATATATAAACTTGTTTTATTCGTTTATTGTGCTATGATGAGTTATATCGTATTTGCCTTGTAAGCATACATGGAGTTGTATGCTTACGGCGAGGCTCTGTCACTACGCATGGCTGCGGGGTGTGACAGTTCCCTTTGGTGGTATCAGAGCATAGGTTTAAGCCCTAACCAGACTGATAAGATACGTGAGCGGGGTACGTTATGATTGGACCATCGAGACTAACGACTTATCTAGTATAGTAATAAGTAAATACAAACTTAATGAAATTCTTCTTCTTATTCAAGAATTATGGAAAGACGTCGAGGTAGGGGACAACCCCGAACGAGAGATCTTGATAATTTTCAGGATCCAATTATCGAACCTGTCGCTCGTAGAGTTGAGACCGGACCTGCGGGGCCCAATGTTTAGAAAGCTGATCTTGGACCTAGAGGGGTGCAGGACCGGGAGCGAGATTTAGATGAGAGGTTGATTGCGGCTTACGAGAGAGGTCGCTAGGCAGAGAGGCGCGATGCGGCACCTGAGGTTCACAGAGGTGCTCCTGAGGAGTTCAGGAGGTTGTACGACTCTTGCATGCGTCTTAATCCACCCCATTTTGATGGCACCAGTCACGTGATTTCAGGAGAAGGGTTAGCGGTGGATTCAGAAAAGATTCGGGCTATGACCGAATGGAAGAGACCGGAGACAGTTATGGAGATTCGTAGTTTCTGGGTCTAGCTGGGTATTACCGACGATTTGTACTCGGGTTCTCACAGTTGGCTAGTCCTCTCACGAAGCTGCTGCATAAGGGTGTGAAGTTTGAGTAGGGCGCTGCTCAAGATCAGAGTTTCCAGGAACTGAAGAGTCGATTGGTATCTGCACCGATTCTTGCAATGCCGATTACTGACAATGATTATACCGTCTATACCGATGCATCTCGATCGGGTTTGGGATGTGTATTGATGCAAGATGAACACGTTATTGCATATGCATCTCGACAGTTACGGCCGCATGAACAAAATTATCCGACACATGATTTGGAATTAGCAGCAGTGATTTTTGCATTGAAGATTTGGCGACACTATTTTATCACGCAGGAAAGGCGAATGTGGTCGCAGATGCGCTAAGCAGGAAGAGTCAGATAAATCTGGCATCTATTATTACAAGTGAGACACATCTTCTCGAGGAAATGCGAAGGACGAGTTATACGTGGGTGCATCCCGCGAGTTCGCGTTAGAAACATCATCTCGTTGGAGTGGAGATAGAGCTAGTGCGGGTACATCTGCATTTGCATCTATTATTATGGCTGCGGTTGAGGTACGACCAGAATTACATGAACGTATTCGAGTAGCACAACAGGAGGACCCTAAATGTCAGCAGTTTCGAAAACATTCTGAACCTGGTGAAGACTCACCTTTTCGACTCTACGAAAATGGCATCCTACGATTCCATGACCGTATATGCATTCCTAATGACTCGGAGTTAAAGAAGTTGATCCTATCCGAGGCACATGACTCGGGATTTACCATTCATTCCGGTGAAGTCAAGATGTATCAAGATTTGAAGCGACACTTTTGGTGGCCAAAGATGAAGAGAAATGTTCAGAGCTACGTCGAGAAATGCCAAGTTTGTCAGCAAGTCAAAGCCGATAGACGAAAGAGGACGGGACTACTAAAGCCCCTTGAGATACCCGCATATAAGTTTGAATCGATTACCATGGATTTCGTGTCCGGTTTCCCGAGGACTGTCGGACGATACGACTCCATTTGGGTTATAGTGGATTGACTGACCAAAATTGCACACTTCATCCCACTATGGACTGATACAACCGGAAAAGAATTGGTTGATTTGTTCTTGCAATATCAATTTAAATACCATGGTTGCTCACGAAATATCATCTCGGAACGAGATACTCGTTTTACCTCGCGTTTTTGGGGAAGTTTTCAAGAGTCTATGGGCACAAAGTTAAGATTCAGTACCGCACATCATCCGCAAACAGATGGCCAATCCGAGCGCACGATACAAACGTTGGAAGATATGCTTCGATCATGTGCCCTAAGTTTCCGAGGCTCTTGGATCGATCACTTGTACTTGGTAGAGTTCGCATACAACAATAGCTACCATTCGAGTATCAGAATGTCACCACAAGAGGCACTTACGGGACAGCAGTGTCGTACTCCGTTATGGTGGGGACCCGTAAGTACGTACTCACATACCGGACCCCAGATGATACAGGAAGTGGCTGAAAAGACAAAGGTTGTTTTGAGTCGGCTTAAATCAGCTCAGGAGCGACAAAAGAAATACGCCGATGTTCATCGAAGACCGTTGCAATTTCAAGGAGGAGATCACGTGTGGCTTCGAGTTTCTCCCGTTAGAAGCGTGCATCGATTCGGTGTCCCGGGTAAGTTGAGACCCCGGTATATTGGACCATTTCAGATCTCGCAACGAGTTGGACCTGTGGCATATGAGCTTTCGTTACCTCCCGCGTTGGACCGAGTTCACCCGGTATTTCACGTGTCACAATTACGCCGATATGTGCGAGATCCATCTCATTGCATTGATCACTCCGACTTGCACATCCGAGATGACCTATCTTATCAAGAGGAACCGATGCGAATATTGGACAGAAAAGAACAACAACTTCGAAACAGAGTGATCAAGCTTGTTCTTATACAATGGGGACGCCATTCGGAGAAGGAAGCGACATGGGAACTTGAGGCAAGTATATCCGTGAAAAGTATCCGGAGCTATTCGACGATTCAGGTACGAAATGAAGTTCAGAGGACTGAACTTTATTTTAAGGCGGGGAGAAATGTTACGTCAAGAAATTTTCAACAATGAAATAATACCATGTTTAGAACATAATAGAAAATTTTATTGATGAACTAAGAGTTGAAATTTAAAATAATTATAACATTAGTCAGAAATTTCGAAATAGTCAGAGTTAATCGAATTCTGAAATTTATATCTTGAAATTATATCTTACAAATTAAATTACATTTATATAAATAGGTATATATATGGGGTTATATGCATCTTTTTCTTCTTTACGCAATATTAAACAAATGCGAGGGTTTATTTGCAAAAATACCAAAACCAACAAATATCTCCTTTCTTCTTTCCTGCGTGGTCCGACCCCTTTTTCTTTCCTCCTTGCTTGTGTCCGCCAAATGAAAGAGAAAGAGAGAGAGAGAGAAGAAAGAGAGGGAGAGCTCCGAAATCCCGTCGGATTGCGCCACCGTCCGGGAAATCGAGGTTGAAACCGAGAAGGCAGCTGTAGATCTCTCCTAGCCATTCCGTTGGTAATTTTTCTTTTCCCTTCTTCTTTTGAAAATCCGAGATTTCTCGAATCCGCGGGTTGTTCGTTTTAAACCCGAGATTAGTGTAGAATTGATCGAACTCTAACTCCTTTGAACTTCTCATCTCTCGTTTACCGATTTTCTCCGTGATTTCGTCTCCCATTTTGGATTTCCCATTCTAGGGTTTTGATACCAAATCCCGAATTGAAACGCGGCATTGATTGATTAGGTTAGTCCGACCGACTAGACTTGTCCTCGGTAGGGTTATCTCTTGATAGGGAAAGGTTAGAACGTGTAATGGTTAAAATCGAGGTTTCGACCAAATTAGGGTTACACCAACCGGCCAATCAAATTGATGCGTAAACCAGAATAGCGAACCAGTACAGGAATGAGACCTAATTGGGGTGGTATACGTGGAATGTAGGTGTAGGCTCGGTTGAACAAAGGTTTGCGGGGCATTCCGAGGCGCCTGATCTGTAGTCACGCGGTACGCCTATTGCCAGCAGGTGTGGGATTCTTGGACTTGTTTGATAATTTATATTCATGAATTAAACTGCTTCCAATTGTCATGTTGAACTGCTTGATTGATTGCATAATCATATTGTTTGAATCATATGCATAACCGTATTAAATTAGAACTGGTATGTACTGAAATCGTCTTATTGCGGGCCGCAACAACTCCCATTACGGGCCGCAATCAACAGCGTAGCTCAAAATATGGACTGACTAACTCTCTGACTGCTTGGCTGCGGGCCACAATAAAATCATTGCGGGCCGCAATAAACCCATTACGGGCCGCAATAAACTCACTGCGGGCCGCAATGAACATAGCAGAAGAAATACTCTCTGGCTGAAAATGGAGTGCTTTGTTGCGGGCCGCAACCCCAGTCATTGCGGGCCGCAATAAGGGCCTGGAAAATGCCACTAAGGGTTGGAAATTTTCGGGTAATTAAATCGCGAACCACAATAACCCCATTTTAGTCCGAAATGAATATCATAGTGTATTTGCATGTTGAATGGTATATCGTTTGTTTGTGTTCTTTTGTTTTGGGAACTACGATCGAAAGTCCCCAACAATTTATGACTATCTAGGATGGTCGGTAACGTTTCGAAATCAACGCTGGGCGATGACTCGAAACCATGTGCGCATATGAGGATAATTAATCACTGCTGGGCAGTTATTGATTAAGATCAGTCAATGCTGGGCAATGACTGATCGTGACGGAGACTTTGGGTGACTGTGAGGAAACGATGAAATGGTGTCATATCCAGTCTGGGACAGGAATGACAGTTTGGTTTGACGTGCTGCGAATGGACGATTCTGAGCTTATTGCATACGAATTTTTCTTATCTGATTATGAACCAGGCCTTAGTTAATGGTTAAGCCAAAGCACTGCGGATGGGTGTCAGATAAAGGGTCCAGCTGGTGGGCCATCTGTAGGTGTCAGTGACACTGCAGATGTGGGTTGGATGAAGGGTCCAGCTCGGTGGGACATCCGTAGGTGTTACCAGTTGTAATAAACTGAGTTAAGCCAAAAACGTGCGTGTTTGAGATTCATCTTGGAAATTCCGTAACTTGTGTTTGATTTGGTAAATTGTTGTCGATCATATGCACTTGCTTTATTTATGAATATGCATAGGTCTGAACTGCTTTTGTATGGTTTCATTTCTGAATATAGATTTTGATTGCAAGTCCAATAATCTAAACTGTGGCAAAATTCGCACTGAGAAATTATTTCTCACCCCCACCCTTTGGGTTCTTTTACAGGTTGCGATACGACTGATTCTGGAGAGGCATACAAGTAGTAGGCCTTTGGTACATGTCCCCATATTACCTTAGGGGTTGTTTTGTTATTTGACTAGAGATGTATAGATATTTTTGTTGGATAGCTCTCTAGGTCATACCCTATGGTCGGTATCCGTATGAAATACGTTTTGTATATGCCACTATTACCAGATGTTGGGGACTTGGATTGTTATATATAAACTTGTTTTATTCGTTTATTGTGCTATGATGAGTTATATTGTATTTGCCTTGTAAGCATACATGGAGTTGTATGCTTACGGCGGGGCTCTGTCACTACGCATGGCTGCGGGGTGTGACACTTTTAAACAGGAGGATGTAAATATTTTTATTCATTTTTTTAATTCTTATGACAACAAATTTGTAACTCTAATATCAAAATAAAATTATTTTAATATACTGTACAGAAGAATTAAGAGCTAACGAATTATTTATAGTAGTTGAATTTATTTTTGTACCGCATTATTTATAAATTAATATTTCTTAAATTATTTGTGTTTTATTTTTTTTTAATTTAAAATTAACTCTATTATTTTTTTAATATTTGTATTATATTATATTAGTGGATTATTTGAATGTAGTCATTTGTCTAAATATATATTTATCAATTTATTTCTATTTTTTTATTACAAAACAATTTATGGCAAAAAAATCCGAGTTTCCGATCCGATTCAGCCGATTTCTATTGATTCATCTGATTCCGATTCTACGGTCAAGTTACCGATTCCGATTCTGATTCCGATTCCAATTTTTCCTTCTCATGGCCATGGCAAAATAAAAAAATAAAATGAAGAGAACATAAATTACAATCCAATTGAAGATGGATGAACCTCTGCCTCCTTAGATGACGCCTTCTTCTCTTGCTTGGCTTCCGATGGCTACCCTTCTCTCTCTAAGTAACTCTCTAACTGATCACTCAAAAGAGAGCGATGTTTCTTTTAAAATTTATAAACTTGGAAATGCTATCAGTTCGGACTGCAAACGCACAATCCTATCGAGTAGTATATTCGAGATCGATCCACAGGAAATATTGGTTCAGAGTCTTGAGCGATCAAATCACAATCTACGAAAGGCTAGACAAAATCTGAAAATTGAGAGTCAAAGTTGTGATCAATGTAAATTTGAAAACAATTAAAAGTAATTAAAATAAAGATAGAGATGAGAATTCCTAGGGTTTCGGCACACCATTGCTACTAGATCCACTTTGATAATATACTTCTGTCGGGTCTGATTTCCTGTTGTTGTTTTATGAAAGACACCACATAGGTCACTGCGAGTTATTTTACGCAAGTATGACAGATCTTTCATCAAGATTCTACATAGGACACTGCGAGTTATTTTACGCAAATGACTGATCTCTTAAATACACAAGTTACTACATAGATCACTGCGATTTATCTTATACAATGATAGAACTTGGTTCGTGTTTTGTTGTTTCGATTTATGGCTTCCCGCTAAGGTTCTCTTCACATAAATTTAATAAATCCCAACGAGGCTAACTCATGCAACATAGTTTCTCTTACCATTAAAGTATTGTCACTACCCTAATAGATTACACTAGATCATCGACTTTAGATGAAGAAATAATAAATCACAAAAGCATTTCGATTAAACAACAAGAAATCATAATCAACAGAAAATATATATATCAAAGCATCAAGAGTAACAAGGTTTACTGCCTAGCCCCTAAGAAAGGAACTTAGCCATGGCATGGCATGGTTACAATCACTCCTCTCTTCTCACTTAATCAAATCTAACCCAAATTACAAAGATACTAAACAATTCTGCCTAGGGTGCTTATATAGGAGTGAAGGGACGTCTGGAGTTGAGTAGAAGCCAAGAAAACCGATCTGGATACAGCTGTCAGCAGTTATTTTCCAAAAGGCGCCTTGGTTACGGACTGTATTGGCTGATACAGTCAGTATTAAGACCATATCACTGAAGGATTTAATGCATATCGCTCTATCTCCTGGTCCATATTCAGCTAGGTCAGTATTAGGCAATACGGATCGTAACAGAGACTTAGTCGATGAGCGTCGCTTATCTGATTGACCTGATTCTTGCTCCATTTGATGTAAAATAGTCCCAAAACTTGTTTTCTGCAATAAAACATAAAAAAGGGTGACAGTAGCCTTTTTCTCTAAATAATTAAACATAAATGCAAGATAATATGCAAAACTTAAACCAAAACCCTACGTAATTCATCATCATTTTGACTCTGATCACTAACCTAACCTAGCAATGAAGATTGCTAATCTCGATTCT